>BSBK01000092.1:1902500-2065000 GCA_027943335.1 Chamaecyparis obtusa
CATCTATGTTGATCTTGAGGAAAGATAGGAGATGGAGGTATGTAAGGACCCAAGATGGATGGCGAATTAGGAAAGTTAGGAGGGGAAAGTGAAGGGACATAAGGACCCAAGATGGATGGAAAATTAGGAGAGTTAGGAGGGGAAAGGGAAGGGACATAAGGAACCAAGATGGAAGGAAGGTGTGAAGCCCTTAGTAGTGGTGGAAGAGGTCCAAGGATGGAAGTGGAAGATGTGAAAGGATAATCAATAAGTTCATCAGCATCTATATGACAACCAAGGATATCAACATCTTTAGAGTGAGCATTAGGATTTTTAATAGAATCATGGACATCATGAATATGAGCACAATCTTTGATAGAATTGTTAAAAGCTTGCAAAGACGTAGGAAGAGTAGAAAGTGGAAATGAACATGGAGTGGTAGAATAAGAAGATGGAATACTTTGATCTTGACAAGTTGCTTTGGATAGCATAAGCGCATCATTTTTTTCTTGATTTTCAATAGGCTTAACATTGGAAGTAGTAGCTTGATCTTGCTTAGGAGAAGACTTAAGACATGGTGGAATGCATGAAAAAGGGTGTACAGGATCAAAAGAACCATGGAATGAATAAGAGACATCATGAAAAGGAGTGGATGACATGGAGGGTTCTTGATCTTGATCTTTCTTTATGTTCTTTTCTTCATCATTTTTAGAGTCTTCTTGACATGGAGCCACTTCTAAGGACAAGGAAGCATGTTGCGATTGTATGGATGACTTTGGAAGAGATGGTGGAGGACTAGCTAAAGTAGGGATTATAGCATATGAAGGCTTAGGCTCTTTAGGTTTATCATTATTGAAAGTATTTGCAGCCAAGTGAAAGTTAGCTTGAGTTTCTTTAAGAAGTAGCCCTGGAGGATAACTAGAGGGAACCGCATGAAAAGTATCAGGGCTTGTGTTAGATGAAGGTTCTGTGAAAGATTTGAAAGACTCGGAAGCTTTAGGAAATGTATGAGTATTGGAGGAAGTAGGGGATGGAAGGGAACCATCACAAGACAAAGGTCTAACATTAAAATGATCTTGCTTGAGAGTGTAATCTTTATTTTCAGCTTGAGAGTTCTTAGAGGAGAGATCCTTATAGTATTGACATTTCAAGCTAGCACGATGCACTTTATAGTCCTCAGCAGTAGTAGATGGATCACAATCAAGGTATTGTCCACAAAAGCCATCAAAGTCTCTTTCAAAATCAGAATCATATGGATCACCATCACGATCTATCCAATGTGATGGCCCATTTGTAGTAAGTAGGAACACATGACAAGGAGAACTCTTAGGAACAAAGGTGTCATAGGTATCATTACACTGTCTATCATCATAGTCATCATAGTCTCCAAAGATGGATGTGTCACTCTCTATGGAAGAGGTATCATAAGGGTTATCACATTGCTCAAATTCTATCCGGGGGCATGGTGACATGTACAAGTCTTTATCAAATGGAAAAGGGCATAGAGCTTCCATGGAGAACTCTTTAGATTCCTTTTCTTTCTTAAGATTGTTAAGTTCAACTTGCATATCTTGCAGCTGCTTCATCATAGCTGTGATTAGAATGTCTTCCTCATGTGTATTGATTCTTTGAGACATGTGTACTGATTCTCAAGAGCTACTGCTCTATTCCTGACACAGTGATTTATTCGACAGATTTTGGAATTAGGCTGAAAAAGTTAAGTATCTGGCAATTCTAACAATTTTTTGACAACTTTCAAAAATTTTCCAAACAACACTCTGCAGACTCATACAACAGTGGGTATGCTATGAAACGACAGTTGCAAAACTCATACGATAGTTGCAAGCAAGATTTTGACTCTTAGAAATTTCTGGCATCAAAACTTGTATGACACTGGGTTGGTTATCATACGACAGTTGGGTATCAATGAAATGACAATTGACAATCTCATACAATAGTTGGGTAGCAATGAAATGACAGTTGACAATATCATACGACAGTTGCAAGATTTTGACTTTGAGAATTTTCTGGCATGGAAACTCGTACGACATTGGGTACTCAACCATATGACAGATGGGTTGTAATGAAATGACACTTGATGGAAACTCATATGACTTTCTGACCTCCTGAGATGACTTTTGACTCTAGAAAAGGATTTGACTTTAGATTTTGCAAATTTTGAGTTTTCAGATTTGAATTGTTTGCAAATTTCAATGTCCAGATTTGAGGATTGTAAGAGATTTGTTCATTTTCAGTAACCAGATAGATAAAAAAGCATGCAAAATAGCAAGCATGTGATTTCAAGGCATGTCTAAAAATAATGAATAAGGGCAAAAGCAACCTTGTGCATGAACAATCAAGTGACTTATTCATTATAATCCTCAGAAGTGCTAATTGTCTATGTTCCAAAAATGTTTTGCAATAATGCACATATACCCTATAAAATGAAAATTTGGCCTCGCTAGGGTTTTTAGTAATGGTTTGACTCTGCAACTTTTATGATCCAAAGGGGTGAACTCCAATCCCAGTGCACCAGGGTTTTGACACAGTCTGAGAACTTAATCTTCAGGAGCTACTAGGGAGATCTGACAACCCAACAATGAACTATACCAGTGGAGATTTCTTCCACAAGGACATTTATATAGCGGCTGTCACTACCATGGTGAAAATGGTTATTATCGCTTGAGGTTCCGTCAATGCAATTTTCCCTGTAAAGGGATTGTCCGCTATGGTTAACCCTCTCTAAAGATGACTCATAATAGTATACCACAAGGGGACTTGGCTCCAGATCCAAGGTTTTTGACACCTTTTCACTTTTAATCCAAACAAAGCAAGCAGATTAATCCGACATGCTAAAACAAAGTTTTGCTTCACCAAGGTCTATGATGCCAACTCTACATGATCTATCAACCTCTCTAGGGAGAGAATGTATCAATCAATAAGAGAAGGTGCACTAACCAATTTTGATTCACCAAAGCTCATGATGTCAACCCCACGTGATCTATCAACCTCTCCTGAGAGAGAATGTATCGATCAATAAGAGAAGACACACTAACCAAGTTGAATGTGAAACGCACTAAGTATCCTCCCTACCTACAAGGATTCTATCGTCAAGAAAGATTTTTCTAGGAATCCAATATCTCAAGAATCATGAATAGTGTTCATAGGGCCTAATTACTATGTGAGCACAAATATATTCCTGAAAGCAAATCTACCAAAAGTACCCAAAAAGAAGAAAGAGGAACACTTAACGCTTAAAGTGAATATGAGATGAGTCCACAAGGTGGAGCACTTAACACCTCACACAAGCTAAAAATAAGTCCCCAACTTAAAAAATAAGTGAGTTCCTAAAAGCACAAAAGGGTTGCCAAGTGGAACACTTAACGCTTCTGTCCTGTTGACCCCTCCCCTTTATGGCGCTGAGATTGCAACCACGGGGTGGAAATGAGCGGCTGACGGATTAGCGAGTCCAATAACCCAAGATAGCAATCAAGATCAATCACAAGTATCTAAGACTACTTAATGAATCCTTAAGGGGTCACAACCTAGTATCAATTATGCAAGTGTGTAAAACAAAAGCATGAAAAGAATCACCCAAGCTAGACACATGAGAGATTTATTTTAAGTCCCAAATCAAAACTTCATTAGATGAAAGAGAATACCTGGGATCCTTGCAACACACTTAGTAGATTTTACCTAATTTTTAGCAATTTTTGTTGAGCTTTACTATGCAAGCAAGCTACGAACTCTCCAACAAGCAAACAAGCAAACAAGATATGCAAGGTATATTCAACTTATGAAAACCCTAGGGTTAGATCTAAAAATCAATTTTTAGGAGCAATAATAACTAGAAATTAATCCAAATGACAACTCATATCATGCATTGAATCATATGAAAAATAAGTGCATACCCATCACAAAATTTTAATTTTTTTGCACTGCATTTGACCTAGTCAACAAGATCTAATTTTTTTGATATGATTTTGGCCACAAAAATAGAAATTTAGAATAAAGACCCCTACTAGAAAATAGAGAGCTTTCCAAAAATGCAAAAATTATAGAAAAATCTCTTCATTTGTGCCCTAGAGACTTGTTTTATCAAAACATACCAGTTTTTGTAAATTGACTATTTGAGCTATTATATCATGTTCAAATTTAAAACACAAAGAATGGACCCCCTATACAATTTAAATATCTTTCTGAAAATATAAAAATTTCTGAAAAATATGATGATTTACATTAGATATTAATTTTTTTCTAGAATTTCAAGAAAAAATTATTAAAAATTCAAAACATCTAAGAAAATTCTAAATTTTTTATTGTAGCTTTCCTGATATGTTGCCAACTTGTGAAAAAAATTTCAGACTAAAAATCTAAGCCGTTTGGAGGATAAAATTAAATCTTTGAAACTTTAGGGTTTTAGCTCCCCAAAAAAATCAAAACCAGCATGCAAAGGTGGGTTGCCCCACGGTGGGGGCCAGAAATGTGTGTGTGAATTTGGTACCTGATCTGTAGATACAACACTTCAGTAAAACATTAGAGGTTAGCTATAATCAAAATTGTGCAAAATTGAAAACTATCTAACCAAGCGATTTACTGCCTTCTAGTAGGTGCGAGATTAATGTTCTCAAATTGTTATCAAGATCAGTGACCTAGACGACACCTAAATGAAGGATTTGAATGCAATTGATCTAGATATGAATTGAATGCAATTAATCTATATTTTTGGATTTTCTATGCAATGATATGAAAACTTGATATGCTAAAATGATCTAAGAATGATATGAAAAAGAATCTAAATGAATGTTAAAAAAAAACAAATTGATCTCACAATAGCCTTGATTCACAATAAGCTTTGATTCTCCAAATTTCAATTCTTCAAAATAGTTGTGCAATTCATAGATGACTTTGGCAAAGTAAGCTTGCAAAATTATGAGATGATTTGAGATGAGCTAAAGCCTTGATTTTATAAAAATCCAGGGCTTTGGAGGTGCATGGGAAAAAAAGCCATAAATCACTCAAATAACTCAGGTTGATTTTTCAGTTATTTTTAAATAAAAGATAATTAACTCACAAAAACATGCAAAAGCTAAGCTTTAACTCAAAATAGAGTTTAACTTTAATTGATAATTGATAGTTGTCTGCTTTTATGATTGTGCATGTTTTATTTATGAATTAATTTAATAATAAAGTGATTTATGTTCAACTTAACTAATTTTTGAAAATAAAACAATTGATTTATGGGTTAATCAATTATTTAATCAAACTTTTATTAAAAATTATATTATTAAATATTGACAACTTGCTTTAATTAATTAAATAAGAATTTAATCAATTATTCATATGATATTAGATTTATTGTCAAAATTAAATAATACAATTAATAATAGATAGAATTAAATTTAATTACATAATTAAGTGGCAAATATTAAATCTAATTAATTAAATATGAAAATATTCAATTAATCAAACTTTAGGATAAATGTGATTTATTGCCAAATAATTATAAAATTAAAGATAATTATGATGATTAAGAATATTACTAGGAATATTCTCCGATGTAGAATTTAAGATAATCAGGATTCGATGATGTTTAGATGTGCCTTAGGTTAGGACTTTGATGTCGATTTCATTCGAATTGTTGATATAGGAGATTAATGAACATATAGCCCATTTTTGGGGTATTACACAAACTAGTGAATTTTCCCCTTAAATTGTGGCATTTGGTGCTTTTAAGAATCTAGTAATTAAAAAATAGCCTATCTTTGTTTGAAAAGTTTGACATTAGGCCTATGCTCTTCACTTCTTTTAGTGAATCAAAAAGCCAAAAGTGTTAAACTTTTTAATTAAGAATAAAAGTTGAGGAAATCAAGCACATAAAATCAAAAGCCCCTTGTTTGTAGAAGAGAGTAGCAATACTCAATTCTCTCTAGTTAGTGGGTTAGTAATTGAACCTTGTTTATTGTGTTTGGGAAATTAAGAAAGAGTTAGGAATATGCTCTTCACCTTTTGGTGAATCAAATTCTCAAACACTAGTTCTTAACTCCATTTCTTTGCTTTCCATGAACATGCTAGAAATTTAGTGGGCTCACCTCCCGAGATTTGCCTTAAAAGGTCCGGTGAGAGGGACAACCCAAAGTGGGATGCACTTGCTTTTTCCACGAGAATCCAACCCACTATAATACAAAATGCATACATCCTTAATG
Source organism: Chamaecyparis obtusa (assembly GCA_027943335.1). Taxonomy (NCBI): domain Eukaryota; kingdom Viridiplantae; phylum Streptophyta; class Pinopsida; order Cupressales; family Cupressaceae; genus Chamaecyparis; species Chamaecyparis obtusa. Next base: position 1,908,686 of record BSBK01000092.1, read on the forward strand.
GGGTGTGTGACAAAAGGATACTAAATTGTTGAACTTCCTCAAGTAGTCCTCACGGATTGCACAAAACTCTGATATATCAGTGGTGGGAAGCCTCTTAATATACCTGGAGGATGAAAGTTTAGGATTGATTTTGAACGGAATACATATTAAATCCTTAATAAATCAGCAAAGACTACCTTTTAGAGCCATGTTTACGAACCAGTCTTGAGATAGGTAGATTGATTGAAGTCTATTTTTGTGCAACACCCGTGATAATGTACTTTCAAAATCAAACACTTATTGTGTAGTGGGTAAAAAGAAACAAGTGTATGTGTGATTTTTGTGTTTGAAATACATAAAGCGAGTGAAAGAGATATCCATTGGAATGTCATCTTACATTTTTAATCTCTTCAATTAAAATCAACAATTATCAAATCAAGGATCAATTCGAATCAAACCCTTGTTGGATGTCAGTTTCCACGTGGTCCCACAAACTTAGGGTATCTTTACAAGGAGATAGCACTTGCGTTGCAAACGAAGGCCATGAAGTTGAATACCAAAGTCTCTTCAAAGGCCAAGATCAAGGGGATATTTTCCCAAATTTATTTGAAGAAAGACTTAACAATATGCATCAAAATTTTTCATTTTATGATCATCAACATGGAGGAAACAACAATAACACCAATAATGTGATGAAGGGTGCTCCCCTTAATACCACAAACACATAATAGAAATAGAGAAACAACAACAATAATATGCAAGAACATAAAATTGACTTTTTATTATCTCCACAAATGTGGAATTATAAACTTTTAGAATTACAATATGCAAAGCCACATGGGCATTCCCTTACAATATTTTGTAGGACAAAGCCTCGAATCAATACCCAGATCTACTACCCAGAACTATTCTGAACTACCTAAGACAATAATACAGCCTTCCTTATATAGGCAATTTCCACCGCCCGAGAAGGTTCCAGAAATTTAGCCCTAAGGGCTAACCAAACTTAGAATTATTTTATTTTTCAATTTATTACATCAAAGTCGGCTCAAAATAACTTTTGAAACCCGAACAGATATTTTGAAGGAAAATTATTTTCTGTCATTTCCAGTGACCCGACTTCTAGAGACCATAAATCATCACCAGTTGACCCGATTGACTATTATAACCCCATTTCAAAAATGCCACGAAGCACTCTACAAGCTTGACCCGCACAAGCGCCTGTCACCCAAATTTTTGACCTCATCTGGGGCCTCTAAAGCCTTCAAAATTGAGTTCAAAATTTCTGTACCCTGCTGCCAATACCGAAAATCTTCAATATCTTCAAAACTACACCTGATCTAGCCATGAAACTTTGCTGGCAGACTTATATGACCAAAATGAACCTCCAAGAAAGAAATCAGATCATTTTGAGCACATACAAAAATTATAAAAAATAGTAACTTTCTATAAATAGCAGCTCTGCACAAAATAGCCCTTATTGAATATAAAAATAGAAATTTTTTTTTTTTTTGGGTGATGCAAGATTGCTCTTACACCCAGGATGCTCCTGCATCAGACACCCGGGGTAATTTGAGAAGTGACCCTGTCACGACTTAGGTGTGCAGAGGAAAACCAAGATGGTTAACCTCCCCCTTTGTTAGCCATGATGAATCTTCAACAGGTCATCCTTTTCATTTGACCAAATACTCTTCATATGTCCTATTCCTTGTGCTTCTGCCAACACGACTGTCCAGTATGTCTTCAATCTCCTTGATATTTGAACTGGTTGCTGGAATATTCCACTGTGCTGCTGCAACCTCATCTTCAACACCTCCTTCATGATACTCTGTCAAATCTGAAATGTTAAACACTGGTGAAATATTCAGCCCAGTAGGCAATTCTACCTCATATGCATTTCCCGAATCATGCTTCTTCAGTATCTTACATGGCCCAAACTTCTTCCACAATGTCCACCAGAAATATCCAACAAACTTAGTATCTCGATTTGAAACTATGGTCTTTGGCAAACCATGTAGTCTCACCACTTCTCTGAAAAACAATCCTGCTACATGAACAACATCATTAGTCTTCTTGCAGGGAATGAAATGTGCCATCTTTGAAAATCTGTCAACTACTACAAAAATTGAATCATGTCCCCACTGTGTCCTCGGTAAACCAAGAACAAATTCCATACTGATATCCTCCCAAGGCTTCTCTGGTACAAGTAATGGCTGATACATCCCTATATTTTGCTTCACTCCTTTCGCCATCTGACATACTCTGCAACTCTATACAAACTTCTTCACATCTTGCTGCAATTGTGGCCAATAATAATTCTCGCCAACCAAAGCAAGGGTTTTATCACGACCAAAATGTCCAGCCAATCCTCTGCTATGCTTCTCCTTGATGAGATTCTCCCTCATAGAACTTCATGGAATGCACAACTGACTCCCTCTGAATAGCATATCATTCTGGATGATGAAATCCAACCATTTCATCCTGTCTAGAGTAACAGGTTTTGTACAAGCTTTCCAAGCTTCACCAAAATCAGGATCCTCTGGATACAAATTCTTGAGTTCCTTGAACCCAACCACCTCAATCTGCATCTCTGTCAGCAATAGTTTCCTTTTGCTAAGAGCATCTGCAACCCTGTTAGACTTTCCACTTTTGTGTTTCAAAACAAATGTATAACTCTGCAAAAACTCAACCCATTTCAAATGCCTTTGATTCAATTTTCCTTGACTATTCAAATATTGCAAAGCTTGATGATCAGTATACAAAACAAACTCCTTAGGAAGCAGATAATGTCTCCACTTCTTTAATGCCTGAACTATAGCATAAAATTCTTGATCATAAACAGAATACTTCCTCTTGGCATCATTTAACTTCTCACTGAAATACGCAACAGGTTTACCTTCTTGGCTCATAACAGCTCCTATTGCAGTACCACTAGCATCACAATCTACTTGAAACACCTTATTAAAATCTAGAAGTGCTAAAACAGGTTGTTCTGTAACTTTTTGTTTCAATAATTGAAAACTCTTTTCTGCCCCTTTAGTCCACTTAAACTCTTTTCTATCCCCTCTCATTGTCTCAGTCAAGGGACCACAAATACTGCTAAAATTTTTGATAAAATTTTTGTAAAAATTAGCTAGACCATGAAAAGATCTTACCTCAGTAGCACTCCTTGGAGTAGGCCACTCAAGGATAGCCTGTACCTTCTCTGGGTCCATTTTTAGACCTTCTGCTGAAACTACAAATCCTAAATACACTAACTCTTTCTTCACAAAATTGCACTTCTTCAAATTAATCAACAATTTATCATCTCTCAACTTCTCAAACACCATACGAATATGCATCATATGTTCCTCCAATGTCTTGCTAAAAATCAAAATATCATCTAGGTAAACAATGACAAACTTACCCAAAACTTCTTTCAGAACCTCATTCATAAGCCGCATGAAAGTGCTCGGTGCATTGGCTAGCCCAAAAGGCATGACTAACCACTCATATAGTCCTTCCTTTGTTTTGAAGGCAGTCTTCCACTCATCTCCTTCTCTGATCCGAATCTGGTGATATCCACTCTTCAGATCTATCTTTGAGAAATACACAGCCCCACTCAAACAGTCCATAATATCATCCATTCGTGGCAATGGAAACCTATACTTGATTGTGATCTTGTTTATTGCTCTGGAATCTATACACATCCTCCACTCTCCATTCTTCTTTGGTGCTAATATCACTGGTACAGCACAGGGACTCAGACTCTCTCAAATCAACCCCTTCTATAACAACTCATGTACTTGTCTGTTCAACTTTTCACTTTCTGCTGGTGTCATTCTGTGTGCTGCCTTGTTTGGAAAACTGGCTCCTGGAATCAAATCCATTTGATGATTGATCTTCCTTATCAGTGGTAATCCATTAGGTACATTATCAGATACAATATCCTGAAACTCATTCAATAAATCTGCAACCTCTACAGGTACATCCTCTACTTCTTCTTTACCAACTTTTGGAATTAAAGAAAAACACACATGCTCATGCCTCATACCATCTAGGAATTTCCTTCCATCAACAAATGTTATTCTTGCATTACCACATACCTTTTCTTCGGTCTCCTTCAATGGCTTTAGCTTATGTCGAACTCCATCCTTTGTCAGGGAATAGGTATTCGCATGACCATCATGTATAGAACATCTGTCAAACTACCACGGTCTACCCAATAACATATGACATGTATCCATAGAGATGATATCACATAGTACCTCATCTTGGTACCCACCAATCTTGAACTTTACCAGGCACTGTTCACTGACCATGACCTTGTGGTCATCCTGCACCCAGGCAATCTGATATGGATGTGGGTGTTTCTATCTCTTGAGCTTCAACTTTGTCACCATCTCTTCTGACACCAAATTGTCAGTGCTTCCACTATTGATAATCACATCACAGTATTTATCCTCACACTTGCATCTAGTGCGAAACAGGCTCCTCCTTTGTTCAGGTTCAGTCTCACCACTCAGCAAGACTCTTCTATTAATTAGCATTTCTCCTCTTTCAGCATCTTCAGAATTTGATGATCTAGCATCTTCATCAACATGTGCAACTCTGGCCTGGCCTTCATTTCTCCTGTCTATTCTGCCTTGGCATTAAGGACATTCAAATGCCCTATGACCTTCTTCTCCACAGTGAAAACATGTTTCACGGAAGCCACCTCTTCCAGATCCTTGTCCTCTTCTTCTTCCTCTCTGATCTCTATTATTCTGATCCTGGAAGTGATTGAAATTATTTCCTCACTGATTCTTACTACTACTGGCCTCATCCTTCTTTTTTGGATCTTCATTTCAGCCACCATATGACCATCCACCAGATCGTCCACCGTGACCTCTTTCATTTTGTCTGCTCTCAAACTTCTTGTTCAGCTTTTCCTCTACTTTTAGGGAAAACTGGTATGCCTCTTCAATACTGTTCATTCGAACCAGATTCAGCTCCTCCTGAATGCTTGGCCTTAACCCATTAAGGTATCAGGCAACTTTCTCTTTATCAGCTTCTGGATGGCCTGTTCTGATGAGAAGTCGATAGAACTCCTCTGTATACTCCTGAACAGATCTTCCTGCTTGCTTCAAACTCTGTATTTTCTTCAGTAGGTCAAGCTCATAATCAACAGGAATGAACTGTCACTTCAATTTATCCACCATCCGATCCCATCTCATGATTTTCTCCTTTCTCCTTCTATTTCATTCCAATTGAATCTCTTGCCACCATATCTTCGCATGACCTTTCAGTTTGGCCTTCGCAAATTTGACCCTATCAGGATCCTCAACATCTTCATACTCAAAATATTCCTCACATTCATTGATCCAGTCGATCAATTCTTCTGGGTTAAGATTTCCAAAAAATGTAGGAACCTCAATTTTAGGTCTTTTCCCAATCTTAGAAATGGCCCAAAAAAGTCTTTCTTCCTTTTGGTTTACAATTTCGACTTCTCCTTCTTGATATTCTTCTTCAGCTTCATCCTCGCTTTCATCTCTGACATTAAGATTCATTCCTCTGTGAATCTCTTCTTGCAATGCTCGCACTTGTCTTTGCAGCTCTCTAACCTCAAGTGTCACAGCACCAGCTCTTCCACCACGTTCTCTTCGTGGAGGCATTTTCGTGATGCGCACTGAAACCCTAACCACAGTCCTGGTGTAAACTACCTCACAGTCAGCGATCTATTTACACACTCAAGAACTCCTACTCTGATACCACTTGATGAAGGATACTCCCCTTAATACCACAAACACATAACAGAAATAGAGAAACAACAACAATAATATGCAAGAACAGAAAATTGGCTTTTTATTATCTCCACAAATGTGGAATTACAAACTTTTAGAATTACAATATGCAAAGCCACATGGGCATTCCCTTACAATATTCTGTAGGACAAAGCCTCGAATCAATACCCAGATCTACTACCTAGAACTATTCTGAACTGCCTAAGACAATAATACAGCCTTCCTTATATAGGCAATTTCCACCGCCCGAGAAGGTTCCAGAAATTTAGCCCTAAGGGCCGACCAAACTTATAATTATTTTATTTTTCAATTTATTACATCAAAGTCGGCTCAAAATAACTTTTGAAACCCGAACAGAAATTTTGAAGGAAAATTATTTTCTGCCATTTCCGGTGACCCGACTTCCAGAGACCATAAGTCATCACCAGTTGACCCGATTGACTATTATAACCCCATTTCAGAAATGCCATGAAGCGCTCTACAAGCTTGACCCATGCAAGCACCCGTCACCCAAATTTTTGACCTCATCCAAGGCCTCTAAAGCCTTCAAAATTGAGTTTGAAGTTTCTGTACCCTGCTGCCAATACCAAAAATTTTCAATATCTTCAAAACTACACCTGATCTAGCCATGAAACTTTGCTGGCAGACTTATATGACCAAAATGAACCTCCAAGAAAGAAATTAGATCATTCTGAGCACATACAAAAATTACCAAAAATAGTTACTTTCCATAAATAGCAGCTCTGCACAAAATAGCGCTTATTGAATATAAAAATAGAAATTTTTTTTTTTTTGGGTGATGCAAGATTGCTCTTACACCCAGGATGCTCCTGCATCATAATGTCATTCAAGCTCCTAAGGAAACACTTGAAGAAAAAGTTGAGAGAGCAGCCCAAGACCATGAATTCCTAGAATTTATGGAGAAATTGATAGATAGGGATAGGGAGAAATTTTTCCTAAACCTAGCCCAAGCGGGAGTAAAGCTTCCCTATGACTATGATATAGAGAAACTTGAAAAGGATCAAGAAGCATATAACCCCATGAATTCTATGACCAGACAATTGAAAACATTCCAAGAGAAAATTGATTCCATGAAAAAGGCAGCCGAACCTAAGCCCTTTTCTATTGAATCTTTGTGTCCTTTCCCATTCGATAAAGCTTAGTTATGGAACCCTTTCCTTTCAATACCATTTTTCCTAAGTATGATAAGTATATGGGTAAAATAGACCCACAGGATCATCTAAGGGAGTTTTGTGCTTTAAGAATTGAGTTCATGCACAATGATATGTACCCAATGAGACTCTTTCCTAGGAGCTTGGGAGGTCTCGCCATGGAGTGGTTCTCAAAGTTACCCCAAGGAATAAATACTTTTGAGGAGTTAGCCTCCAAGTTTGTAACCCACTATTACTATAATATCGAGCATGAAATCACAATGCTCAAATTGTGTGACACCAAACAGAAAGATGGTGAATCCTTCTTAGGATTCCTAAAAAAGTGGAGGACCATTTTTCCAAGGTATCCACAAAGTATCCCCGAGAAAGAGAAGATGGAAATATTTACAAATAATTTGACCATGGAAATGAATTATTGATTACAAATCCAATATCCCCCAACATTTGAAAAACTTGTCAAAAATGGGATTAAAATTGAAGATGTATTGGTAAAAAGAGGAGAGATAAAATTATTTAAAGACAATAAATCCAATACCAACAACAACAATAACAACTATGTATCTAAATATGTTAACAACCAAGGGGCCAACAATCACAATGATAAACTAAAGTTTTGGTTAAAAGATAATAACAAAAATCTTGTGAACAATGGAGTTGTGGAAGCTCACAACTTGAAGGTGACCCCTTTTAACTTATCAAGTGGAGCTAATTCTTTGAATAACATAAATCAAACAAATAAATCTCCCTTTAATTCCAATCAAAATTCCAACAATTTGAACAATAATGCTAATAATCCTTATAATAATGCTAATGGGAATAAGCCCAAACCCTTTTTCTCCACTTATAATAAGAGAAAATTCACCTTTTTAGGTGAACCCTTAGAGAATGCATTAAGGACCTTGGTTGCTAACAAGATCATCACATTACCTAATTTAAGTGATTATGAACCTCAAGTTAAACCTAATTGGTGGAATGACTCTCATCATTGTGAGTATCATCGAAATAGAGGTCATAAAACCAATGAATGCATGAGGTTGAAACACTTAGTGCAAGATTTAATAGATGATGGAACTATCAAAATTGAAGGACCTCAAAACAATGAGGACCATACGGCCTTCAAGAGCCCCTTTTTGAACCATGAAAAGGGTGAGTCATCTAATGCCAACCAAAATTAGAAAAGAGGTAATGAGAAAGTGAACTTTTCTCATACCTACAACAACATGATCAATACTTTAAGAGAAGAGGACAATACCATAAATGTTATAGTAGTGAAGGAGAAATTAAGAGAAGCATCATCAAATGTTGTCACTAGGGGCAAGCATCGAAAATCATTCTACCTACAAATGCTCCTAAAATTGTTATATCAAACCAAGCTTCAACTTCATCATCAAAACATTATAACTCAGTTGATCAATTACAAAGAACTCCCGCTCAAATCTCTATTCTTGAGTTGCTCAAATTATCACCAACTCATAAGGATATCTTGGAGAAAGCCTTATTGGAGACCAATGTGCCTCAAAATTTGGAGGTAGACAAGTTTCAAAATATGGTAGGACACCTCATTGAACCCCATTGCTTATCATTTTCCAAGCAAGATGACATGTCACTTAATCATCCTCAAAACTTGTCTTTGCACATAGAAGTCTTGATTCATAAGCATAGGGTGAAAAGAGTCCTTATAGATGGAGGAGCTGCCTTAAACATTTGTACCCTTAGCCTAGTGAAATCCATAATATTTTCAAAGGAGGCTATTGACCCTAAGAAGAAGATAACTATTAAGGCCTATGATGATGAAGAAAGATCTTCAAAAGGAGTCATAGTACTACACATAAGAGTTGGTCCTATGCAAAAGGAAACAATTTTCCAAGTGCTAGCTTTAAAATTGACCTACAATATCTTGTTAGGAAGGTCACAGATCCATGAAATGTAGGCCGTTCCTTCTACTTATCACCAATTTTTGAAGTTTCCTTATCTAGGGTATGAAATAATGGTAAGTGGGGACTCAAAACCCTTCCAATATTGTAACAACATCAAGCCTATCAATGACTCTTTAGTCCCACACAATGCAGAAGGGTCTATACCTAATCAAATGGAGCAAGGGAAAATTTCTAAAGACATCCCATTATTGAAGGGAAAATAAAAGGTAGAAAAGGAAGTTGTTATTGAAGACATACCAGAACTCATTAACCTAGCTACATCAACTAAAGGAAAAGAGAAGGTTAGTGAGGATGATATTATTGAAAAATCAAAAGAAGACCAAACCAAAGTTGTTGAAGTATACACCAAAGAGGCCCATTATCAGAAAATGGACCAAATGATGAAGAATTTTGATGAGCAATGCAAAATCAAGTGAAAAAGAGTAGGTGAATACTCCCTATCCATGATGGACTTGCCCTTATCACCTAATTCCTATGGAAGACCCTCAAATCTACCCCATAAATATAATGATAATTTTGTGAGGGAAAGCACATCATTTTCCATGGATGAAGAAGATAATGAGATCCTAAACTGGTTGTACAAAGATGAAGAATCAAGTGCACATGTTAAACACATTCAAATATAACCATTCCCACACGTCAATATGGGAAAGGATTTCAAATCATGCAAAAGATGGGGTAAAAAGGCCAAGGACCTTTGGGCACAAAGAATGAAGGACTCATTGAACCTATAGAAATGACATGGTGAGATAGCAAGGAGAAGAGAGGATTAGGGTATCTTGAACAAGGGTACACCCAAAAACACTATCCTAAACTATATGATCGGATATTGCAATTAGAATCCCATAGTGATGAAGAATCTAATGATTGGGAATGGGATACATTATCAAATGAGTCATGCCATGATAAGGATATTGATGTTATTCATACCTACACTTCTAGCAAAGATAAAGGACAAATAGCATAATCAAATTCAAATCAAGCATCTAGTTCAAATCAAGTGGTCCTAAATAATGTGCCAAGCATAGAAATAGAGATAAATCAATGGGTAGGTGAACCCTACATACCTTCATGGAGACCTACTATGGAGGAATCAAATGTTAGGTTTAATCCACATGACTTTTATCCAACGGAAACCTTAGAGGAGTCTAGTGAGGAAGACTTTGATCCTACTTCTTTAGAACATTTAGAAGAGGCACATGTCATAGAATTGAACAATACAATGTACAAACCATCAAATGAGGTCTTATATTTAAATCCCATCAAACCAAGCCCAAGTATTGACCCCTTAACTCTCATACACCCGAAATTAATCGAATGGGATTTCATTGAACCAACTACCCTTCCAACCTTTTTGAATGACAATGTGGTGTCCCAATATCTCAATGTGGTTAAACCTTCTTCTACTATGGAATATCAGGAAGAAATGATAAAGGGGAGTATCCAAACTTTCAATCCATGAAAAAATGAAAAAAATTTAAAAAAGTAAAAAAGGAAAAGAATCAAGTGTTGAAAACCGCATTGTGGCAACATTAGATCCAAAAGAAAAAGAAATAAAGGATGTTTCCAAAGGTGAAAACCCAATTGAGGCACCTAAGGAAGGAATTTTGGATGCTTTACCTGAACATTATGAAGAAAGATCTCCAATTTTGATTGAGCCTACAACAATGATAAACATTGGATCAGAAACCAAGCCAAAGATCATACACCTAGCGGCATCCTTATCTAGTAAAGAAAGGAAAGAATTCATAAAAAATTTCAAGGAAAAGAAAATCAATTTTGCTTGGTCATATGATGATATGTCGGGATTGGATCCAAACTTGATTATGCATCACCTAAATATCAAAGAAGGAGCCAAACCAGTCAAACAAAAATTAAGGAAGATGCATCCACATATAGCCTTGCTAGTAAAAGTGGAATTGGAGAAATTGCTAAAGGTGGGATTTATCAGATCCATTGATTATGCACAATGGATTTCAAATATTATACCAGTTTCAAAAGAAGATAAGTCCATCAGGATTGGCATGGATTTTAGAGACTTAAACTTGGCGTGTCCTAAAGATGATTTTCCTCTTCCAAGCATAGATGCCATTGTAGAATTAACAAAGGGACATTCCATGTTTTCACTTATGGATAGATTTAGTGGCTATTACTAGATCAAGATAGCACCTGAGGACCAAGATAAAACAACATTTACATGCGCATGGGGGACATACTACTGGAATGTTATGCCCTTTGGTCTAAAGAATGCCAGGGCAACATATCAAAGGGCCATAACCACAATATTCCATGATATGATGCATAAGTTCATGGAAGATTATGTAGATGAAATATTAGAAAAATCTCATTCAAGAGAGGAGCATCTATTAATTCTAGAGAAATTTTTTTGACAGATTAGAGAAATTCAAAGTAAGGCTCAATCCAAAAAAGTGTGCATTTGGGGTCCAATCTAGAAAACTACTAGGCTACATTGTATCAGTGAAAGGAATAGAAGTGGATCCCGCTAAAGTCAAGGCCATTATGGAGATGGAAGCACCTAAAAACATTAGCCAAATGAGGTCACTAAAAGGAATAATTCAGTCCATCAGAAGATTTATATCCCAACTAGGTGGAAAAATGTCATAATTTCACCCAACTTTTGCATAAAGAAACAAATTTTCAAATGGGATGAAAAGTGTGAAGAAGCTTTTAACATATTGAAGAAATACCTCATGAACCCTCAAATCTTTATGCCACCTATTAGAGGCAAGCCCTTAACCCTATATATTTCAACAATAGAGAATTCATTGGGGGCACTTTTGGCACAAGAAGATGAATCGGGCAAAGAAAAGGCAATATACTACATAAGTAGAACCTTGGTCAAATATGAGTTGACCTATACATTCATTGAAAGGGCATGTTCAACTATAGTTTTTGATTCCCAAAAATTACGCCATTATATGTTATCCCATAAGATAAGAATCATTACCAAGATTGATCCTTTGAAGTATCTACTTAGCAAAACAACATTGAATGGAAGGCTAGCCAAATGGGTCATGGTATTGAGTGAATTCAACATTGAGTATGTAGACCACAAATCTATCAAAGGGAAAGTTATTGCTGACCAATTATCAAAATCACCACTTCAAGATGATCATCCAATTCAAGTAGAATTCCTAGATTCAAAGATTGTGAATGTTTAGGCAAATACATGGCAACTATATTTTGATGGTTCATACACTCAACATGGATTAGGAGCAAGAATACTCTTGATTAATCCTCAAGGATCTACAATTCCAAAGTCATATAAATTTATATTTCCATGCACCAATAACATAGAAGAATATGAAGCCTTGGTTAATGGAATCAAGTTGGCATTAGAGTGGAAGGTGACAAAACTAAAGGTTTATGGAGACTCATAATTAGTCATTAATTAGGTTAATGAGGAATATTAGATGAAAGATGACAAGTGGGTGCCTTACAAAAACATGGTGGAAAATCTTAAAAAGTAATTCATGCTTATTACATTTGAGCAAGTGCCAAGAGAAAAGAACAAAGTAGTAGATGTAGTGGAAACTTTGGCATCACTTCTACAAATGCCAGATCAAAGCACCAGATATGAATTATTGGTAGAAGAAGTGGAACAACCCGCATTTGACACTACCCATCCTTATACCATTTTCTTGCTAACTACACATGAATCACCTTGGTATGGACCTATTTACACTTACTTAAAAGATCAAATCCTACCCATAGACCAAACCAGGAATCAAAAGAAAACCTTCATTCACCAAGCCTCTTGATATACCATAATTTCTAAAACATTGTATCATAAGAGTCTAGATGGAATTCTCCTTTGATGTCTGGAAGAAGAGGAATCGAATGTAGCCTTGTGAGAAATCCATGAGGGAATCTATGGGTCACATTCGAATGGATTAACCCTAGCTAAGAAACTTCTTAGGATAGGATGTTTTTGGCCTATGATGGAGAAAAATGCTTGTAACTTTGCCAAAACTTGTAGAAAGTGTCAATTCCATGGAAATTTGATACATGTGCCTGTACAAGAGCTACATCCGATGACAACACCTTGGCCATTCTATCAATAGGGTCTAGATTTAATAGGAATGATTTATACATCATCCTCAAATGGTCATAGATTCATCATCATGGAAATGAAGTACTTTACCAAATGGGTGGAAGTTGTACCCTTATCAACTACAATAGGAAAGTAGATATCTTTGTTTATCATAAACCACATCATTTGTAGATACGACATACATCATGCCATCATAATGGATAATGCAAAGCACTTCAAAAACAAAGATCTAAAGGAGTTATGCATAAAGTTTCACATGATCCATCATTCTTCATCAATATATTACCCTCAAGGTAATGGACAAGCCCAAGCAACTAATAAGAACATCTTGAAGATATTGAAGAGAATAGTGGACAATTTAGGTAGAGATTGGCACATAAAAATAAACCCCACCTTATGGGCTTATAGAACAAGCATAAGAATGCCAACAGGAGCTACACCCTTTTCCTTAGTCTTTGGAACCGAAGTAGTTTTGCCTTTCGAGGTAGGACTTCCATTCTTAAGGGTATCTCTTCATGGTTTGATAAGTAAGGAAGACTGTAGAGTTGCTAGGTTACATGAACTAGAACTCCTAGATAAGAAACAAAAATGAGCATTTGATCATTTAAACGTATACCAAAATAGAATGTCAAGGACTTATAATAAGCATATCAAGTAAAGAACATTTCAAATAGGTGACCTAGTTTTGTGAAAAAATCCCAAGAATCAAGAAGAAAGGGAAAAGAAGGGAAAATGGGAGGCAAACTGGTTAGGACCATTTGTGATCACTTCATCTTTTGGCACCGGTACCTACAAATTAGCAGATTGTGATGGAGAAGAGCTATAAGAACCTATTAATAGCATACATCTAAAAAGGTTCTATACATGAAGTAGATGAAATAGTATCAAAAATTAGATGGAAAGCATCATATTTATTGTATATAGTCAAAAGAGATCTTGAAAATACCAAAAACATTTGAAAAGTAGAAAAGGAAAAAAACAAATAGGATAAGCGGAAAAGATCAAAAATAGTGGAAAATTGAGCATGAAGAAAGATAAAAACATTCATATATGATCCTCAAAAAGATGTTGTCTTGGTGAAAACCTAGAAAATAGGCACCTTGATGATAAAAAAAAATTGAAAAAAAAAAGAAAATACAAAAAAAATCAAAAAGAGGAAAAAGTGTCTTGGTGAAAACCTAGAAAATAGGCACCTTGGTAGCAAAAAGAGAGAAAACCCTTTAAAAACAAAAAAAAGAGAAAGATCCATTCAATCGGTGAAAACCTGGTAAACATACATCATTGAAAGTCCAAGTCAGTCACATACCTAGAAGGTCACCCTGTAAATACTGCATTCGCCAGCATTTGTATATATTGTATAACAAAACCCCACAGTTGCATTTGTAAGTACCAAAATATTTTGGTCACCTAATCTACAAATTGTCCTAAGTATCACAAATGAAATCACATCAAACTAGGGGCAATCTACTCAAAAGGAGGAAGGATTCATCAAAGAAAACTTCAATCAATCAAGGAATCAATTCATCAAAAACAAAAGTGGAATACTTCATCAAATCTTCAAAACCAATCCAATTTGAACCAAATGCAAATTTGATCTGAGATCTTACATGACCTTATCTTTATCAGGATTAAAAGTATGAAATAGATGGAACTAAACTTGAAATATGGATTTGAAAAACATTGCACAATTTTATTTCTAAGTGTTGACTTGATTGATGAAATCACGTCTCTTTGGCGAATCGATGAAAGTTTTTAAACTAGATAAGCTATGATGAAAGCGTGATATTTTGGTTGATTTTTGAATGACTATCTTAAAATCAAAGTTTTAAATCATGTATTATTTTTCTTAGGACGTGATCATCAAAGAATCATCGAGGACTTGTACATAGGATAGAACTGAGATTTCTATTTTTTTATGCAAAAGGATACATTGGCTATTTTAATCTTCAATATCATGATAACAAAATCCACTTGCAACATAGAATCTGACAAAATTAGTGTTCACACTCTCATGATTGGCTTCAATCATTGATAGCCGTACTAGAAAGAGATGGGAAAGAATAGAAAGAGGTGCAAAAAGTATTCATATCATCATAGTTAAACTAGTGATGGTTGTACTAAATGAAATTCCAAAATTGCTCAATGATGATTATAAGCTCCAAATTTTTTAATAATGACAAATAGTTGCATACATCTTAGATTAAATGCATTTAATGTATATTTTCTTTCTTATCATAATTTAATTTACAAGAGGGAAATTTGACAAAAGAGAAAGGGGGTGTAGTCAAATCAGAAAATCAAAGGATCATCAATAACAACTATAAGTGATCGAGTGTGTTGGAAATAAAAAACAAATCAAAATAAAGTGCATTCCATTAGTTCACTTTCATTGATTAAATTAATTTATAAATATTTTTTTGAGTTGCATTAAGTCACCTTCATTAAACCTTGCATTCAATTAAATGTGTCCAACATTTGAATCATTAAGTTCATGGCATTAGATTGCATATATAATTAAAATCCATTTGAATTACATTCATTACATTAGTTGAATTCATTTTAAAATTCATCTCATTTAGGGTACATTCTTTTGTATCAATCCATTAAGTACATTGCATTAGTTAAATATTCATTGCATTCATTAAGATCATGCATCATTAAAGGCATATCATTTAGTGAAACATGACATTATTCATTAAAGTTCATTAGAGGACATTCATGATAGTATCATTCATCTATATTGCATATAACATGTGGAATCATTAACTATCCATGTCATTGCATCATTATATAAATCCATCAGATTTGCATATTATTACCAATAGATTTTGTTCAATTTCCTCAGGCTCTAATTTCCCAAAATCACCCCATAATTTTAAAAAGGTGTTGTTCACTTAAAGTTTCAATCCTTTGCATATACACCCTGTCGGTTGAACTTGAACCTTGAACTCTCATAGTTCAAGATTCAATGTTTAATAACATCCTTTGGTATGATTTTCCCTTTGTTTGCAAGATTAGCAACATTTCATCTTTGCAACGCACACTCATCCAATGAACGGTGAACCTTGAACTCTCCTAGTTCAAGATTCAAGGTTCAACAGGTGTTCCCTTTTTTCAAAAGCACTCTTCTTTGTTTTCTTCCTTGTCGCTTTAGTTTTTGCTTAATTTTATAATCGTGCCAAAGGCTAATCCTTTCACCTTCTTGTTGAACTTGAACCATGAACTCTCATAGTTCAAGGTTCAAGGTTTGATGTGTGCCTGTAAGTTGTGAAATGTAAAGTGGTGATTTGACATGAAGGATAGCTAGCAGTTGATTATGACTTCTGTGCATGGCAAGGATGTTGTAATTAATTGAAATGACACTTAAGTGTCACTTTAGTCTGGGAAAGTATAGTAATCAATGCTTAAGGTGGTGCGAGTTATCAAATAATCATTAATTCAACCTTGTGTGACATAATTTCACCATTATTGTGAATCTCCTGGGATTTTGTAAACTATTTTAAGATAAATTCATGAGCTTAGACTATTTTATTCATAATTCTCAAGACATCTCATGCAGTCAGTGTAGAAGAAGGTATCCTCTCCTCATCTCAGAGCTTAGTTCATCACATAAAAACCAGGTTTTTGGCCTCCATTATTTTAGTTAAAGCTCTTTCATTTGTCGAGTTTGAATTCCTTTAAAGTTGTTGTGTCCCTTGTTGTTTTTCTTAGCTTGAGAGCCAAAATGAAGAGCCCAATTCTAAATTTCAGAAATACCTCTCCTTTAATCTGCTCCTTGCCTGATTGTGAAGACACCCTAATTAAAATTGGAGCCTTAGAGGACATTATGAACCAAATCAAAGAACCTAGTCCAAGTTCTATGTTAGAAAAGGTCATTCAGAGTGGTCTAGCTGATGCAGCCACTTTTCCTATAGTAGCCCCTTGTTGAGAGCTGGTTGTCAAGTGTGCAAGAAGGTATAGTTTTGAGGAGAAGTGTATCAAAAAAGTTTATGGGAGTCCATTGTTGTATATAAGAAGAGATGTCATGCAAAAGGCCATAGGGATTCTAGAAAGGGACCCATATGAAGGGTGGAATATCCCCTCATCTTAGTCATTCTTCACCACTAAGAGACAGGTTTACCGGAATGAAATAGCCCAATAATGGTTGCCCAAAGCTCAAAAAGGAGGGTCTTGGCTCCCAAAGCCGCTCATTATAGATCATTTTATGCCTGAAGTAGCTGACCTAGTCATAATGTTGAATATAATTAAAGGGAACCAACATGCATACTATTGGCATGACTAGATGTACTTCTATATCCAGGTCACTCTCAAAGGGGAGAAATATATAGACTAGATTGAAACTATTACCAATGAGCTGAACCATCAGTTGGCAAATTTTCCAACTCGCAGTAGCTTTCATATGCCCTCCTACTTATTCTACATTTTGGCTTTGTACCAGAGAGTGGAAAGGCTTGTTCCATGAGAAACCTCTCCCAAACATGAAATTTTATGATTACTACCCTCACCTACAAAAAGAATTTAATGTTGATAGATTCCTGAAAGTTAACGGTGTTTTCTTTGGAAGGTTGGCATATCAATTGCAAGGGAATACTAAGAAAAGAATGTCAAAAGATGTGAAAACCTTCATCAACACATATGGAAGTTTCTTCATCCATTTTAGGAGGTTCACATATATGTGAGTGGGTGGTTTCGAAGGAGAACCATTTAAATTATCCAGATATGCTTTTGATAGTTTAATCATTGAAAAGGTAGCTCACAAGCTAGCGTATGTGCATAAAGGGGTTAAGGAAAGGAAGGGAAGAGAAAAATATAGTTTCCAAATTGAATTGGGTTATTACACTTGCAAAACCTCTTTAGATGCCCTAAATTTAGAGCATGAGTTAAGGAAATTGAATCTGAAGATGTTTGCACTCAGAAAGGATATTGATAGCAAGGGATACGCTGCTCAACATTTTAGCTTGCCCTCTAAATTTCAACCCATTCCTCAAATAGAGGATTACTAGGGGGGTTGTGTAGATGATTTTGAAGTGAGAAGGAGAACCTAGTCTAGGTTTACCCTAGGAAAAATTGTTACCCTAAACATTCAAGTTGACATCTCAGCAATAGATGAACATGATGGTGAAGAGGTAATTGATGAGTAGTACGAAACTAGAGTTAGGGGTACACCACTCCCTAAAATAGATTGGGGTATTGAAGAGAGAGAGAGCCTAATAATCAAGACTCTCAATGTGATTAAGAGAATTGATAAATGGGTTAATAGTAAGAGGCCCCCTATTTTAAGAAGACATAATCCTAGAAGAGCTGCACATGCTGAAAATACTTTCAAACCCATTGTTACTGCTAACAAAACTATTTCCCTTATAGGTACTAAAAATAAGAAGTCTTCAACTGACTCAGTGAAACAAGCTTCTCTTGGTTCCTCACTAGTAAGAAGAAACTTAAGAGGGAGAGTTTACAAAGAAAGAAACAAACTAGTTAATGAAAAGGAGGTCATAGATCTTGATCTCATGGACACTCAAATGATAGAGCAATTTGGTTTGAATAATGTGGAGGGAGACATTATGACCCCAAAGAGAAATCAACTAGATTCAAGGGAACCTTCGGTAACCATAGCAGGTGATACTTTGCAGACTCCATCTCCTACTCTCAGTTGGTTAGGAAGTTCCATTAACAACAAGAAAAGGAATGTCTTACTGATAACTCTTCTGGTAGAAGACATGGTTAGTAAGTGCTTGGGAGCTATAGTGAAGCTTGAGAAAATCAGGATGGAATCAATGATTGATGTGGATGAGAAAACTAGAAGGTGGATAGTAAAAAGGGCAATACCTAAGTCTGATAAATAGGTTTCTGAAGCTTCGATTGAAGACTTCACTATTGAAAAGATAGACTTAGGGGTGGCAAGTAGGGTAGCAGATGTGAAGCACTTGGAGTCTTCTATGTAGAAGATATTGCATAGGACCTTCAAGGATGAGAAGGACAAGAAAGAGCTAAAGGCAACCATCTAGAGACTAGCTGAGTTCATTCAAGAAGTTCAAGAGCCCATCCCGCTTCCATTAGCTCAGGTGCCTCATACATTTGACCCCCATTCACCTGAAGTCCATAAAACACTGGACCAAATCCAAAGGAATAAAATGGTAGTGGAATTTTTTAATAAATGGGTCATGAGCATGATCTAGCGGGGAGGTGACTATGTCTCTTAGTTAATTGAGACTCAAGGAGTTGTGACGAAAGTCATCTTAGAGCTATTGGCTAAACTGACAGAATGGAGGAAGGAAAGGAAAAATTGGACTGGTATAGCTGATCAGCTTACATAGATCGATCATTATGGGGTGCCTAAATTCCTTTTGGAGAAGCTAGTTCATGGCTTGAACAAAGAAGTCCTATACATTTCTGTGAAAATTATTGAGTGGAGGAACTCAATTATTAAGGATGGTTGTGATGGGGCAACTCAGCTACTCAATGATCTTAAGGGCTTGATCGAAACCATGCAAAAAGATCTCAAATGCCTAAATATTATGCTGATAGATGAGGAAACTCAAGATGTGAAGAAAGAAGAGAAGATAGTTCAGGAGTTGGGGGCAGGAATAACGGCTATTAGAGACAGCAAAGAGCTCATAATAGAGGATCTTACCTCCATAGCTAACACTGAAGCTATGCCAATTGTCTGTGTAGACCATCTAGAGTCCCATAAATTGAGGTTGAATCAAATCTACAAGGATAGGAAAGTTCTTAGACAAAGTGATGAAAGGTGCTCCCCTTAATACCACAAATACATAATAGAAATAGAGAAACAACAACAATATGCAAGAACAGAAAATTGGCTTCTTATTATCTCCACAAATGTGGAATTACAAACTTTCAGAATTACAATATGCAAAGCCACATGGGCATTCGCTTACAATATTCTGTAGGAAAAAGCCTCGAATCAATACCCAGATCTACTACCTAGAACTGCCCTAGACAACACTACGGGCCTTCTTTATATAGGCAATTTCCACCACCCGAGAAGGTTCCAAAAATTTAGCCCTTAGGGCTGACCAAACTTAGAATTATTTTATTTTTTAATTTATTACATCAAAGTCGGCTCAAAATAACTTTTGAAACTCGAACAAAAATTTTGAAGGAAAATTATTTTTCACCATTTCAGGTGACCCGACTTTCGAAGACCATAAGTCATCACCAGTTGACCCGATTGACTATTATAACCCCATTTTGGAAAGGCCACGAAGCACTCTATGGGCTTGATTCATGAAACTGCTTGTCACCCAAGTTTTCAACCTCATCTAAGGCCTCTAAAGCCTTCAAAACTGAGTTCAAAGTTTCTACACCCTGCTGCCAATACCAAAAATCTTCAATATCTTCAAAACTAGACCTGATCTAGCCATGAAACTTTACTGGCAGACTGATATGACTGAGATGAACCTCCACATGTAAAATCAAAACATTCTAAGATCATATGACTAACTTACTAAAAATAGAAAGTTTCCATAAATAGTAGCTCTACACAAGATAGCCCTTATTGAATACAAAAATAGAAATATTTTTGGGTGATGCAGGATTACTCTTCCACCCAGGATCCTCCTACATCACAAAGAATTGCCCTCATTAGTCTGTCGTATCATGCTATAGTTATCAGTGCATCATTGGCTCAGGAGGAGTGGAAGTAGGCACGTGCACCCGAGTCATCACAAAGTTGAATCTGAAGCGTCTAGCTTAGCTGAGTTTGGTGATCCTTATCCACACTTTATGGATCATGGATTTTCAGTTTCTAGTTTACTATTTTTAGCATTTTTCTAGTTATCTTAAACAGTTGGTTTCTAAAACTCGAGGAGTTTCAAAAATTTTAATATTTTTTATAATTGTAATTAATGGCTATATAGAGCCAGGAAGAAATGATTGAAAGGGATGTTAGTTAGTTTATTTACGCTTAAGTAATAGCATAGTTAAAGTTTTGGTATTTTTTGTAAGGACTTGAATTAAGTTTTTCTGTATCAGTGAATGAAAGAAAATTATCAGTATAGATCTGTTGGTTTATATTTTTGAGTGGATCTCTGCTAGGGTATTCTACATTAAATGGAATTTCTTGATTGAATGTCTATTTTTTTCTTTGAATCTATAATTAAAGTTGTGTTTTAGATTGGTGTAGTGTTTATTCACTGGAGTCTATGAGCTTCAAGTTTATTAGCTATTATCACTACATAGTAATTATATCATATTAATGAGAGTTACTATTTTAGCCTTACCAACTTTTTGGTCAAAAGTTTGATATTTGGAGCAATGCATTATTCTTTTGCGTAAATATTCATTGAAAATATTTTTGGGAGTTGTACCATAATTCAAAGGGTTAAAAATATAGGTTTAATCCATTTGTTAGTAAAGGGTTAATGTTTCATAGCGGGCAATAGAGCATTTGAGATAAATTCTGAAAGAGACAAATTCATTTACTAATAGTTTTTGGTGACTCTGCTGGGGAAGGAATCAGTAAGCTAGTGTCTTTTCTTGGTTTAATGTGTAATCATGGTATTACCTGCTGATAGAATACCTAGTCAAGTTGAACTTCCCCCAATCTTACAACCTGGTCTAGCCTTTCATGACGCTCAAGAGGACATTATTGTAGGCCTAAACAACTTGGCTTGGAAAGTAAAAAAAACTAACGAATAATATCAGCAAGTTCAGTTGGTGTTAGAAGAAGAGGAAGAGATTGGTGAATGGTTGAGAGGTCTTCCCATAGCTCAAGAAGCCATATTAGTTGATAGAGAAATTTAGAGACCATAGAATTGCCAAGCTGGAGTCCAGACCTTACACTAGGTCTCAACGAGAGGCAGGTATTTTTGAAGAATTGAAAAACCTTGAAACCACAAGATTTTGCCCCTCCAAGAAAAAGGCTCAAAGTAGACCCTCTTCTCCTCTTAAAGAATCTTTCCGCTCATCTCCCAAGACCTATGATTGGAAATCCTTAACCTTATCAGGTATTCAAGCCCCTCCTTTATTGACTATTTTCCCAACAGTCATTATGGCTCAACCATGGGGTAATGCAGTAGGTCCACTAGCTCTACTAGCTTTTCATGCTCTTCCTAACGGAGCCAAAGATGTTCTTCCAAGGTTTTTTGGAGATGGAAAAGTAGTTGTAGAAGAACATTACAATTCTTTCAATGTAGTCACTGGCATTCTAGGTGTGCAAGAAGAAGATGTAGCAGTCTGACTTTTTGTCCAAATCTTAATAGAAGGAGCAGCAGAGTGGTTTGGACATCTTCCTACAGGGTCCATAACCGATTGGAATTCCATGAAAACTACATTTGAAGCCCGCTTCAAAAGTGTAGATGATGATAATTCTCTGTTAGCTCAACTCACATAGATGAAAAAGGAGATCCATGAGCCCATGAGAGATTATGTGGCTCGGTATAACAAGGTCATTCATAAAATTCCTATAGCAAAAAGGCCTACTCCTAAAAATTAGTAGTGTTTCTTTGTAAATTCGATGCCCCTGGATATTGGTTTTCATCTTAGAAGGAATAGAACAGTAGACTTGGCAACTACTTAGATTTAAGCTACTAAGCTAGAAGATAATTTGATCACCATTGGGAAGTGGAGAAAGGATGTCCAAGTACCCAATGCATAAAATACATCTTCCTCTGATCCCATGTTGCAAAGATTAGTAAATGATGTGATTACTCTCAAGAGGTAGCTCCCTAAAACAAATTCTAATCCTCCTCCTTTGTATCAAGATATTCCTAGAGGAATGCCTAAACAAGCTGGGCCTAGTCACAAATCTCCAAATTACCCTCTAACTGATAAGAATATGTTGGAAGCCCCTCCTAGAAGAGGTAATATGTGCACCTTTCACCTTATAGATGATCATGATGGTACCTCCTACCTAGAGATGATCTGATCAATGCAAATGCATGTGAACCGAGAATTGATAGAAGAATCACTTGATGATGCAGTGAGTCCTCAGTTGCCTGGCGGCTCCAAAAATTATTACATAGAATATGAGTCTGACTCTGAGCGAGGAGGAAGTATTCTGGAAACTTTACAAGACCTTGCATGTATCATGCTGACTAGAAGTTACCATAATTCTCAATCCAATGATATGCCATCAACATCACAACGGTGGGAAAAAGGTAAAGACTTTTCACAAAAGTCATCAACTTTTAAAAGCTCTTTTTCTAAAGAAGATGAATCATTGAAGAAAAATAATCCTAACTCTTTTGATATAGTCAATTTTTGTGAAAGTCCTAAGATTCAAGTATCCCTTATTGAATATCTTAGAATGAACCCAAAGGAGTTAGAAAGACTTGTCAAACATGTTAAATCAGGTCAACCTCCTGCAAATAAAAATGCTAATGAGACTACTAATGCTACTTTCACAAAACAAACCACTATAGAAACCCAAGCTGCCAAAGATAAAAATCCTCCACAAGAAAAGATTCCTCCACAAGATAAGAGTCCTCCTGTAGGATTAAAACTAGAGTCATTCTATTTGTCTTTGTTTATCCATGGCTTTAAATTGAAAAATTGTGTTATAGACTCTGGGGCATCTGACAATATTATGTCTGCTTCAGTTGCCAAAGCGCTAGATCTTCCCCTCACTGCAACCTTTGGTCAATGCTATGCCTTAGATGCAAAACAAGTCTCCTTAGTTGGATAGATCAAAGATGCCCAAGTATCCCTTATAGCATATCCCAGTAAAAAGATTAAACTGACTATACTTGTAGCTGATATTCCAGCCAGCTATGGTATGCTACTGAGTAGGACTTTTTGTTAGGATCTTGGAGGAGAGATCAAGTTGATTGGTCTCAAGAAATCATTCTAGCTGGAGATAAAAGGGTTGTGTTACAACTAGAAGGAAAGTCAAAATACATGGTATTCCCATCTGAAGATCCCAAGTCTCAGATACTCTACCAAGAATCTGAGTTTGGAAATTATATGATCTCATCCACACCAGACATGAGTGAAGAAGTGTCAAGTAGTAAGTCTGATGGTCTTTGGACTTTGGAGTTTGATGGTAGTTGTGCTTCTATTGGTTCTAGAGTAGGGTTTGTATTGATATCACCTAAAGGATATTTCTTTTGATGAGATTTTAAAATAGAATTTGACAACACAAACAACACTGCAGAATATGAGTCTCTTTTTCTTGGTATTGAAGAAGCGAAAAAGATGGGTATCAAAGTGCTTAGAGCAAGAGGAGATGTAGAACTTGTTGTCAGAAAAGTAAGAGGAATGTATTTAGAAAAAAATGAAAGCCTCAAACACTATAGAAATCATGTTTGGGACAAGATTGAGGAGCTTGAAGCTTTCTCTATAGAAGTTGTTCCCAAAGAGAAAAATAGTCGAGCAGACTCTCTAGCAGTTTCTTCTTCCCTATTGTTGCCACATTCAGATTTTAAGCAAAGCTCATATAAGATTGAAATGGTGTATAGATTGAAAGTCCCAAATAATGCTGAGCATTGGAAAGTCTTTCAAGATGATAAACAAATTGATAAATTCTTGCAGCTAGCAGAAGTTTTTAGCACTACCTTCTTTGAAGGGTCTTCATCAACCTGTGATGAGTTTTTCACAGATAGTGTAACAGATGAAGGAATCTTTCAATTGAAAGGGAACCACATTCCTAAGGGACTTGTCTCTCTTGAAAGTCAATTTGATAGATATGATGCCTTTAAATCTCTATCTCTGCCACAAGGAGATATAAATCAAAGTGACTATGAGAAGGTAAACATAGGGGAGAACAAAGAATCTAAATGTGTGAACTTGGGTAGATGTTGTACTTCAAATGAGAAGCAAAGATTTGTTAATCTATTGAAGGAGTATCAGGATACCTTTGCTTGGTCCTACCATGATTTAAAAAACTTCAAAGGAGGAAAGTTCCAGCACCAAATTCCTCTCAAACCAAGTACTTCACCTTTTAGGAAAAAATTAAGAAATTATAATCCAAAGGTTTCTAAAGCAATTCAGAAGGAAGTGGAAAAGATGCTTCAAGCTCATATCATTTATCCTATTCATCGTTCCACCTGGATCACAAATATAGTTCCTGTTAGGAAGAAAAATGGTGAGATCAGGATCTGCGTAGATTTCAGGAACTTGAATCAATATAGCCTAAAAGATAATTATGGACTCCCTATTATGGACCATATTATGCAGACTGTGGCAGGTTCAGAGATGATGTCCATGCTAGAAGGTTTCTCTAGTTACAACTAGATTAAGGTAGCTAGTCAGGACTAGCATAAAATAGCTTTTACCACCCCATGGGGTACATATGCTTACAACAAAATGCATTTTGGCTTGATAAATGCGGGTGCCCCTTTTCAACATGTAATGAATTCTTCTTTTAGCCATCTGCTAAATAAGGTGATAGTTATTTATCTTGATGATCTGACGGTGTTTTCCAAGAGGCATAGAAATCATCTAAAGGATTTAAGATCATTTCTACAAAGATGTAGAGAACATGGCATCTCCTTAAACCCCAAGAAATTTGTCTTTGTAGTCATGGAAGGGAAGTTGTTAGGACACATTGTGTCAAAAGAAGGGATCAAGATTGATCTAGAGATAGTTAAAGCAATCCAACAGCTTGGTTTACCTTCAAATAGGACCAGGGTTAAATCTTTCTTCGAGAAAACCAACTTCCTCAGAAGGTTTGTTCCAAATTTTGCTGAGACAACTAAGCATATGGTGAGTCTCATGAGTGAGAAGAATCCATTCAAATGGAGCACAGAAGCTATCAAAGCATTTGATGACATCAAGAGAGCTATAGAAGAAGCTCCCACAATAATTAACCTAGATTATAAGAAGGACTTCATAATAAACTATTATGCCTTAGAACATACAGTATCTAGGATATTATTGCAGAAAAATGATAAGGAAGAAGAAGTGCCTATTGCCTTTATGAGTGTCCCTCTCAAGAAGCATGAGTTAAACTATCCATTAGTCAAGAAGCATGCATATGTGGTGGTTAAAGTAGTAAAGGCTTTCAGGTTTTATATCCTACATTCTCACTCCATTGTTTTTGTTCCCACTTCTGCTATCAAAGACATCCTAACTCAACAAGAGATCGAGATGAACAACCGAGCAACATGGATCTCTAGGATCCAAGAGTTTGACCTAGAGATTCATCCTACAAATTTGGTCCAGGGACAAGGATTGTGTAAACTTATGTCCAAGAAAGATCATGATGGCAACATGCCCTCTATTCTTTTTGTCAGTCTATGTGATTCTTGGTTTTTAGACGTGGCATTCTACCTTACTTATGGAGATTTTCCTCCTCATTTAACCCTGAAGGAAAGGAGAAACCTTAGGTTAAAAGCTGCAAAGTATGTTATTGTTGATGACATACTATATACAAAGGGTTTAGATGGAGCCTTCTTGAGGTGTGTTGACAAAGAACGACAAGAAAAATTGCTCAGAAAGTTTCATAATGAGGCATGTGGTGGTCATTTCTCTTCCATAGTAACCTCTTTTAAGATTCTTAGGAATTTTTATTACTAGCTAGGAATGTTTTGCAATGCTTATAAGTGGGTTGTAGGTTGTGAAAAATGTAAGTTATTCAGTGGAAATCCATAGTTAGTAGCTCTTCCTTTAAGACCAGTGGTCATAGAAGAACCTTTTGAGCAATGGGGGCTAAACTTCATCAGACCAATCAACCCTCCCTCTAGTGCTAGACACACCCACATTCTTACTGCAATGGACTATTTCATGAAATGGGTGGAGGCAGTCCTAGTTAACAAGACCACATCTAAGGTAGTGTGTGAGTTTGTTAAAAATTACATTTTGGTTAGGTTTGGAGTTCCTACCAAATTGGTCATAGACAATGCTACCAATTTCTCTTCTCATGAATTAAAGTTATTCTTCTATGATCATGGTATCTATTTATCCCATGCATCCAACTACTATCCATAAGGAAATGGACAAGCGGAATCTAGTAATAAGAACTTGATCAGAATAATGAGGAAGCTGGTATGTGATAATGCTAAAGATTGGCATAAGAAATTGTTTGAAGCTCTTTGGGCTGATTAAACATCTCCAAAAAGAGAAATTGGCATGTCACCCTTTGAATTGGTTTATGGTGTTGAAGCTTATCTCTCATTACCTCTGGAGTTAGCTACTATGAAACTAAAAAATAAAATTGAAGATCAGGTTTACCAGGATGCCCTTGAGAAACAAACTTTGTATCTCAATAAAATACAAGAAGAAAGTGAAGAAATGGTAAGTCAAATAGCCTCACATCAAGCTCAAGTCAAGAAATTTTTTTATCAGAAAGCTAGACCTTGGAATTTTATGGAGGGGGATCAAGTGCTATTATGGGACAAGAGACGAGAACCCAAGGGTGCCCATGCAAAGTTTGATTCACTTTGGAAGGGCCCATTCAACATCAATAAAGTATTGGGAGGTAATTCCTTCAAACTGGAACATTTGGATAGTACCGTATTGCCTCTAACCTTTAATGGTCAAGACCTCAAGTTGTATAAACTCTGAGTAGGTTTAGTCCTATTTCATGTACATACCTTTTTGTTGTGTTGTCTTCAATCTTTCCTTTTTTGGCTTGTTCCCTTTTTTTTTTGTTCTAGGTTTTTCCTGGTCTGCGAAACCTAAGCTAAAGGTTCATCCTTCACCCTCATGAGGTCTTGTCCCCAGTTGAAGCCATTGTTACCAATAGATTTTGTTCAATTTCCTTAGGCTCTAATTTCCCAAAATCACCCCATAATTTTAAAAAGGTGTTGTTCACTTAAAGTTTCAAT
This sequence comes from Chamaecyparis obtusa, assembly GCA_027943335.1. Classification (NCBI taxonomy): domain Eukaryota; kingdom Viridiplantae; phylum Streptophyta; class Pinopsida; order Cupressales; family Cupressaceae; genus Chamaecyparis; species Chamaecyparis obtusa. The sequence continues at coordinate 1,936,340 of BSBK01000092.1, forward strand.
CCTTTGCATATACACCCTATCGGTTGAACTTGAACCTTGATCTCTCATAGTTCAAAATTCAATGTTCAATAACATCATTTGGTATGATTTTCCTTTTGTTTGCAAGCTTAGTGGCATTTCATCTTTGCAGCGCGCACTCATCCAATGAACGGTGAACCTTGAACTCTCCTAGTTCAAGATTCAAGGTTCAACAGGTGTTCCCTTTTTGCAAAAGTGCTCTTCTTTGTTTTCTTCCTTGTCATTTTAGTTTTTTCTTTATTTTATAATCATGCCAAAGGATAGTCCTTCTGCATTCTTGTTGAACTTGAACCATGAACTCTCGTAGTTCAAGGTTCAAGGTTCGATGTGTGCCTATAAGTTATGAAATGTAAAGTGGTGATTTAACATGAAGGACAGCTGGCGGTTGATTATGACTTCTGCACATGGCGAGGATGTTTTAATTAATCAAAATGACACTTAAGTGTCACTTCAGTCTGGGAAAGTATAGTAATCAATGCTTAAGGTGGTGTGAGTTATCAAATAATCATTAATTGAACCTTGTGTGATATAATTTCACCATTATTGTGAATCTCCCAGGATTTTGTAAACTATTTTCAGATAAATTCACAAGCTTAGACTATTTTATTCATAATTCTCAAGACATCTCATGCAATCAACATGAAAGAAGGTATCCTCTCCTCATCTCAGAGCTTAGTTCATCACATAAAAACTAGGTGCGTCTCTCTGTTGGCCTCCATTATTTCAGTTAAAGCTCTTTCATTTGTCGAGTTTGAATTCCTTTAAAGTTGTTGTGTCCCCTATTATTTTTCTTAGCTTGAGAGCCCAAAATAAAGAACCCAATTCTAAATTTTAGAAATACCTCTCCTTTAATATGCTCCTTGTCTAATTGTGAAGACACCCCGATTAAAACTAGAGACATAGAGGACATTATGACCTGAATCAAAGAACCCAGTCCAGGTTCTATGTTAGAAAAGGTCATTCAAAGTGGTCTAGCTGATGCAACAACTTTTCCTATAATAGCCCCTTGTCGAGAGTTGGTTGTCAAGTGTGCAAGAAGGTATAGTTTTGAGGAGAAGTGTATCAAAAAAGTTGATGGGAGTACATTGGTGTACATAAGAAGATGTCATGCAAAAGGCCATGGGGATTCTAGAAAGGGACCCATATGAAGCGTGGAATATCACCTCATCTCAGTCAGTCTTCACCAGTAAGAGACAGGTTTAACAAAATGAAATAGCCCAGTACTGGTTGCTCAAAGCTCAAAAAGGAGGGTCCTAGCTCCCAAAGCCACTCACTGTAGATCATTTTAAGCTCGAAGTAGCTGACCTAGTCATAATGCTGAATATAATTAAAGGGAACCAGCATGCATACTATTGGCATGACTAGATGTACTTCTATATCCAAGTCACTCTCAGAGGGGAGAAACATATATACTGGGCTGAAACTATTGCCGATGAGCTCAACCACCAGTTGGCAAATTTTCCAACTGGTAGTAGCTTTCATATGTCCTCCTACTTATTCTACATTTTGGCTTGTACCAGAGAGTGGAAAGGCTTGTTCCATGAGAAACCTCTCCCAAACATGAAAGTTTATGAATACTACCCTCACCTGCAAAAAGAATTTCATGTTCATAGTTTCCTAAAAGTTAATGGAGTTTTCTTTGGAAGGTTGCAATATGAACTACAAGGGAATACTAAGCAAAGAATGTCAGAAGAGGCGATAACCTTCGTCAACACATATGGAAGTTTCTTCATCCAGTTTAGGAGGTTCATGTATCTGAGAGTGGGTGGTTTCGAAGGAGAACCATTTAAATTACCCAGATATGCTTTTGACAGTTTAATCATTGTAGAGGTATCTCACCAGTTGGTGTATGTGCATAAAGGGGTTAAGAAATGGAAGGGAAGAGAAAAATCTAGTTTCCCAGTTGAATTGGGTTATTAAACTTGCAAAACCTCTTCATATGCCCTAAATTTAGAGCATGAGTTAAGGAAATTGAATCTAAAGATGTTTAGACTCAGAAAGGATTTTGATAGCAGGGGATACACTGCTCAACATTTCAACTTGCCCTCTGAATTTCAACACATTCCTCAAATAGAGGATTATTGGGAGGGTTGGGCAGATGATTTTGAAGTGAGAAGGAGAACCTGGTCTAGGTTTACCCTAGGACAAATTGTTACCCTAAACATTCAAGTTGGCATCTCAGCAATAGATGAACATGATGGTGAAGAGGTAATTGATGAGCAATACGAAACTAGAGTTAGGGGTACACCACTCCCTAAAATAGATTGGGGTATTGAAGAGAGAGAGAGAGCCTAATAATCAAGACTCTCAATGTGATTAAGAGAATTGATAAATGGGTTAATAGTAAGAGGCCCCCTATTTTAAGAAGACATAATCCCAGAAGAGTTGCACATGCTAAAAATACTATCAAACCCATTGTTACTGCTAACAAAAATATTTCCCTTGTAGGTACTAAAAATAAGAAGTCTTCAGCTGACCTAGTGAAACAAGCTTCTCTTGGTTCCTCACTAGTAAGAAGAAACTTAAGAGGGAGAGTTGGAAAAGAAAGCAAAAAACTAGTTAATGAAAAGGAGGTCATAGATCTTGATCTCATGGACACTCAAATGATAGAGCAAGTTGGTTTGAATAATGTGGAGGGAGACATTATGACCCCAAAGAGCAATCAGCTAGATTCAAGGGAACCTTCAGTAACCATAGCAGGTGATACTTTGTAGATTCCATCTCCTACTCTCAGTTGGTTAGGAAGTTCCATTAACAACAAGAAAAGGAATGTCTTACTGATAACTCTTCTGGTAGAAGACATGGTTAGTAAGTGCTTGGGAGCTATAGTGAAGCCTAAGAGAATCGGGATGGAATCAATGATTGATGTGGATGAGAAAACTGGAAAGTGGATAGTAGAAAGGGAAATACCTAAGTCTGATAAATAGGTTTCTGAAGCTTTGGTTGAAGACTTCACTATTGAAAAGATAGACTTAGGGGTGGCAAGTAGGATGGTAGATGCAAAACACCTAGAGTCTTCTATGAGGAAGATATTACATAGGACCTTCAAGGATGAGAAGGACAAGAAAGAGCTTAAGGAAACCATCCAGAGACTGGCTAAGTTCATTCAAGTAGTACAAGAGCCCACCCCACTTCCATTAGCTCAGGTGCCTCATACATTTGACCCCCATTTGCCTGAAGTCTGTAAAATTTTGGACCAGATCCAAAGGAATAAAATGGTAGTGGAAGTTTTTAATAAATGGGTCACGATCATGATCCAGCGGGGAGGTGACTATGTCTCTCAGTTAATTGAGACTCATGGAGTTGTGACAAAAGTCATCTTACAGCTGTTGGCTGAACTGATAAAATGGAAGAAGCAAAGGAAAAAGTGGACTGTTATAGTTGATGAGCTTACAGAGATCGATCATTATGGGGTGGCTAAATTCCTTTTGGAGAAGCCAGTTCATGGCCTGAATGAAGAAGTCTTGTACGTTTCCGTGAAAAGTATTGAGTGGAGGAACTCAATTATTAAGGATGGTTGTGATTGGGAAACTCACCTACTCATTGATCTTAAGGGCCTGATCGACACCATGTAAAAATATCTCAAATGCCTGAACATTGTGTTGATAGATGAGGAAACTCAAGATGTGAAGAAAGTGGAGAAGATAGTTCAAGAGTTGGAGGCAGGAATAACAGCTATTAGAGATACCAAAAAGCTAATGATAGAGGATCTTACCTCCATAGCTAACACTGAAGCTATGCTGGTTGTATGTGTAGACCATCTGGAGTCCCATAAATTGAGGCTAAATCAAATCTGCAAGGACAGGAAAGTTCTCGGACAAAGAATTGCCCTCATTAGTCTATCTTATCATGCTACAGTTATCAGTGCATCATTGGCTCATGAGGAGTGAAAGCAGGCATGTGCACCTGGGTCATCATAGAGTTTAATCTGAAGCATCCAGCACAGCCAAGTTTGGTGATCCTTCTCCACACTTTATGGATCATAGATTTTTAGTTTCCAGTTTAGTATTTTTAGCATTTTTCTAGCTATCTTAAATAGTTGGTTTTCGAAACTCAGAGAGTTTAAAAAACTTTAATATTTTTTATAATGGTTATTAATGGCTATATAGAGCCAGGAAGAAATGATTGAAAGGGATGTTAGTTAGTTTATTTATGCTTAAGTAATAGCATAGTTAAAGTTTTGGTATTTTCTGTAAGGACTTCAATTAAGTTTTTCCGTATTAGTGAATGAAAGAAACTTATCAGTATAGATTTGTTGGTTTATATTTTTGAGTGGATCTTTGTTGGGGTATTCTACATTGAATGGAATTTCTTGATTGAATATCTATATTTTTCTTTGAATCTAAATTTCAAGTTATGTTTTAGATTGTTGTAGTGTTTATTCACTGGAGTCTATGAGCTTCAGGTTTATTAGCTGTTATCACTGCACAGTAATTATATCATATTGATGAGAGCTACTATTTTAGCCTTACCAACTTTCTAGTCAAAATTTTGATATTTGCAGCAATGCATTATTCTTTTGCATAAATATTCATTGAAAATAGTTTTGGGAGTTGTACCATAATTCAGAGGGTTAAATATCTAGGTTTAATCCATTTGTTAGTAAAAGGTTAATTTTTCATAGAGGTCAATAGAGCGTTTGAGATAAATTCTAAAAGAGACAAATTAATTTACTAACACATATCAAAATAAATACATCCATTATCCATTACATTGCATTATCCATTATTCATTATCCAGCTAACACATACAATATCATTTGCATTCTATATATCATTAATCATTAAAATCATTGCACCATTCATCTATTCTATGTCATACATAAGACAATCATTTAAGCATCATTAGAACATATGCATTCATTTCAAAAATTACATTTGAAAAGCATAAAACAAAGCATATAGGAGGTAGAACCACCTAGATCTGCATATCATGCAAAAACCTAAAAAAAATATCCAACACATCATGACATCATATATAGTAAATCTATCAAAATGAGAATCAGAGTCTATGGTACCATCATCATAAAATGAGCAGAACATCAGAGTCTATTGAATGATCATAAATGCAATATCCAAATATCAATGTCCATCAAAGTATCAAAGTATCAGCATAAGTGACATCAACAAATCAAAAATGATACAATAAGAGTCCAAATGTCTCGATAATGAAAACAAAGAAATGATATCATGTATATCATCAAATAATCAAATAAATATCTCAAAGGGTTGAACCACCAACACCATTGGTACCATCAGGACCAGGAACACTATCTAGAGGCTAACTTCAACTAGGTTGTGACCCATGCTAACTCATCATAGCCATAAAAGCTTGCCTCATAGAACTCAACTGTCTCATCTCTTGTCTAATCTCAGAGACATTGGACTATAAAGCATGAACCTCTGGTGCAACCACACTAGGAGCTTGCACTGTAGAAGACTGTGGTGGAGGAATCGAAGAATAAGGAATTGAAGAAGATGGAATTGACAATGATGGAAAGCCAGAAGAAGATGGACATGATGAGGAAGATGGCATCAAAATAGAAGCAAAAGCATGTGCCTGAGAAGGAGGACCCTGTGCCTGATCTAGTAAAACCTGTGCCACCTATACCTCAACCTCTCTCTCTTGTCTGACCCTGGGTTGACTGGGATCTCTAGCAACTTGATGCAGTAATCTGTCCACACCACCTCTACCCTAACCTATACCCGTAGGAGGAATAGGAGTAGCAACAATCACTAGGATGTGAACCCTACCTGCTATGACTGCTCGATGACCATGTCATCCATGCCGAGCCCTAATCCTACCACCACCACCATCCCCACCATCATCTCCACCATCATCTGCATCATCTCCTATAGCATCATCATCTCCGTCTGATAGCTCATAAATAGCTGGAACTCTCTCCGCAAGATCTAGTAAATCTAGGAAAAGGGTACCGATGCAACCAAGCATCATACTCATCTGTGATCCCTGCATCCATAATGTGCTCTCTCATAGACCAAGGAAGATATCCAAGATCTCAAATCTCTCTGAAAGCTCTCTTGTAATCAACACATGGACCCCACAATGATCTATTTGCCTGCACTCAAGCATACATCACTACTCCCTACGACATACCCTGTGTGTGCCCATACTGACGCAGAACTCTCCAGAGGCAGAACCTCTCAATGATGTAAGTAGAATGCCCAATCATCCATCGAGGGAAAAACATGTATGGAAGCTCAAAATCAGCCTTTGGCCAAGCCTTGAAACCAATGTATGGCCTCCAAACAATAGTATCCATGTCATCAATGACATGATGCCAGTAATCAAGCTTACCCATATGGGTCTAGATAATAATACCCTCATACATCCAAGAAAATGGCCAACCTAGATTGCATTGTCATGTTGTGATGGGACGTGTCACTGGGATGTGCTCCAAGGTCCAAAGTGTAATACCCCAAAATGGGCTATATGTTCATTAACCTCCTACATCTTCAATTCAAATGAAATCAACATCGAAGTCCTAACCTAAGGCACATCTGCACATTATCAAAATCCTAATTGATTTTATCATAAATTCTACATTGGGGAATTTTCCTAGCAATATTCCTATTTATTCTAATTATCCTTAATTTAATTATTACTTGGTGATGAATCCTATTTATCCTAATGTTTGATTAATTGAAAATTCTGAATATTTAATTAATTATATTAATACTGCCACTTAATTATTTAATTAAATTTAATTCTAATTATTCCTAATTATATTATTTAATTTTGACAATAAATCAAATCTCCTATGAATAATTGAATAAATATTTATTTAATTGATTAAATCCAAGTTGTCAATATTTAATAATATAGCTTTGAATAAAAGTTTGATTAAAATAATTGATTAATCCACAAATCATTTCTGTTCATCAAGAGTGATTTATGACTTTTTCCATGCACCCTCAAGCCCTGGATTTCTATAAAATCAAGGCTCAACTCTTTACAAATCATCCATAGAATTTCCATACTTACTCTGGCGAATTGACATTAGAGGAATCATCAAGCTTCTTGCGAATCAGCATTTTGTGAGATCAATCTTGTTTTCAATTCATTCTAGTTTCATATTTCATATCATTATTAGCTTAATTTGCATATCATTTCAATCCATTTAGATTAATTTATTATTAGTTTTTCTCATCTTATTGCATCAATTTTTTTAAAAAAATAGATTAATTTGCATGCATATTTTATTGCTTTCATAATTTAAATCCTTCGTTCAGGTGTTGCATTGTCACTAATCTCGGTCTAATCTGAGAATACCATACTCGCACCTACTAGAAGGCAGTAAATCATCTGGTTAGCTGTATTGTTCTTATTTGGATATTTTGATTTTTGCTAGCCTCTAATGTTTTACTAAATTTTTGTGTCTACAGCTAGGTACAAAATTCACACACACATTTTTGGTGCCCACCGTGGGGTAACCCACCTTTACATGCTAGTTTTGATTATTTTTTTTTGGAGCTAAAACCCTAAAGTTTCAAATATTTAATTTTATCTTCCAAATGGCTTGGATTTTTGGTTTGAATTTTTTTTTGTAGGTTGGAGACATATCAGGGAAGCTTCAATAAAAAATTCAGAATTTTTTGAGATGTTTTGAATTTTTAATAATTTTTTCTTGATTTTCTGGAAAAAATTAATTTCTAATGCAAATCAACATATTTTTTGGAAATTTTTACATTTTCAGAAATCCCTTTAAATTATACAGGGGGTCCATTCTTTTTGTTTTAAATTTGGATGCAATATAATAGCTCAAATAGTCAATTTACAAAAACTAGTCTGTTTTGGTAAAATGGGTCTCGAGGGCACAAATGAAAAGATTTTTCTAAAATTTTTACATTTTTGGAAAGCTCTCTATTTTTTTAGTAGGTTTCTATATTTTTCATTTATATTTTTGTGGCTAAAATCATATCAAAAAATCAGATCTTGTTGACTAGGTCAAATGCAACAAAAAAAATAAAATTTTGTGATGGGTATGCACTTATTTTTCACATAGTTCAATGAATGATATGAGTTGTCATTTGGATTAGTTGTTGGTTATTATTTCTCCTAATAATTTATTTTCAGATCTAACCCTAGGGTTTTCATAAGTTGAATATACGTTGCATATCTTGTTTGTTTGTTTTCTTGTCCGAGAGTTTATGGCTTGCTTGCGCGGGATTGCTTAACAAAGCTAAAAATTGGGTAAAATCTACTAAGCGTGTTGCAAGGGAATTTAGGTATTCTACTACATCTGAAAAAATTTCAATTTGGACATAAAATGAACATCTCACGTGTCTAGCTTGAGTGTCTTTCCTGCTTTCATAAATCAGACTTCAATTTTTGGGCTATAAAATGAACATAGATTTGCTTTTTGCATATCTATTACACATAGTAAATAGGCCCTATGAACACTATTTATGGATGATCTTGAGAGATTGAGCTTCTTTTTCTTGTTTATTCATGTAAAGCTCCTCTTGATGAAGGATCCCCTTGTAGGTAGGGAAGGTACGGAGAAAGTCTCACGTTCTACTAGATTCATTTATCTTCAATTTTTGATTGATACATTCTCTCTCCAAAGAGGTTGATAGATCATAAGTAGTTGGCATCATAGATCTTTGTGAGATAATCTTGGTCTTAGCATGTCAGATTAATCTATTTGCTTTGTCTTGGTGAAGTGAAGAGGTTAGGGGATTATGCTCTACTTCCTTTTTGGATAGTACCAGAAACCTAGATCCTTGAATCTGATCTCATCCCCCTATGGTATCTTTTGTGAGTCACCTTTAGAGAGGGTTAACCATAGTGGGCATTCCCTTAATTGGGTCAACCACATGGACAAAACCTCAAGCGGTAATAGCCATTTTCACTGTGGTAGCAGCAACCGCTATATAAATATCCTTGTGGAGGAAATCTTCACAAGTGTGGTCTCTTGTTGGGTTGTCAAATCTCCCTATTAGCTCCTGATTGATTAATTTCTTAGACTGTGTCAAAACCCTGGTGCACTTGGATTGGATTTTTCCCTCTTGAGATCACAAAAGTTGCAGAGTCAGACCATTACTACAAACCCTAGAGAGGCCAAATTTTTTTAATTTTTCTAGGAATATGTGCATTATTGAAATTTTTTTTGGAACATGCACAATTAGCACTTCTAGGGATTAGCACAATAAGTCACTATTGCTTGTTCATGTGCAAGGTTGCTTTTTCCCTTGTTCATTTTTTCAAATGATTGCTTGCTTCCCTTGCTTGCTATTTTGCATGCTTGATATCTTCTTGGTTACTTGAGACAAACTTTTGCACAGATGTTCAAAAATTGGATAGAAAAATATGCAAACAAACTGGTACTGAAAATTGAAAAATTGCAAATCTAAATCAAAAATCCTTTCTGGTGTCAAAAGTCATCCTAAAATTTCAAAACTCATATCAAAGCCAAAGTCAAAGTTGTCAGAGATTAGTCAAATTTGTTAGAAATCCAATTTTACAACCTATTTCCAAAATCTGTCAAACAAATCATTATGTCAAGAACAGAGTAGTACCTATAACGAATACATTCATTTTCCTAAAGTGGTCACTTGAGTCTGATTTAGCCTTCTGATTTATCGATTTGAGTCTTTTTCATCTTGTGTCAAAACCTTGTCAAGATTATCTTCAAAATTCAATCTTTTTACTAAACGGCTAAGTGTTGTGAGCTAGTGCCCGCCATCTGTTAGGTGTATACCCACACTACTGTGGCACAATATCCTTCATTTATGTTCGATCTATTCTTTAATCACTTCAATCTTGACAAGGTTGAGTCATTTGATCTTCTAGAATCAATTCATTCTTCAGTTGTCTTCATCTTATTCTTTGGCTTCACCCAAGGTTAACGGTGGAAACCAAAGCTTCGTCACACAAGAAATCTAGAGAGGTATCCCATACAATACTTCTGAATACTCTCCAGGCCCCAACTCTTGAACAACTTTACAATTCTGGTCTTTACGAAGATGACAGTCTTGGCAATTTTCAATTGAAAACTGGTTACGTACCCCCTCCATCAACTCACAAAGGTAATCAATAAACCCCACCTCAATCTAATCCAGGGAGCCCTAAAACTCCTAACATGTCTCATGGAGGGACACATCATGGGTCTTAAGGACACCAATCTCAACACAATATGGATTGAGAACCTACACCTTCTGAAATTGTTTGATATCAAAATGATGATGACTTCAAAAGAATGATGAAACATTTCTTGAAGGAAGATAGAGAATCATACTTTCTAGAGTTAGCTCATCAAGGAGCTAAACTTCCTCCAAACTTTAATGTGGAAGATATCATTACACATGAGGAAGAAACTCCTATCATAGCTATGGTGAAATAGATGCATGCCATGCAAGTCAAACTTAACAAACTTGAGAAAGAAAAGTAACCTAAAGAGTTCTCCATGGAGGCTCTATGTCTTTTTCTATTTGATAAAGACTTGTACATGTCACCATTCCCTAAAAGAGTGGAGATGCCTAAATATGATAAGTATGATGAAAAATCTGACCCTCAAGATCATGTTAGAGAATTCTATAGTCAATCTATGGAGTTTATGCACGAACCAACCTACTTAATGCATCTTTTCCCTTGATCTCTGGGAGGAGCAGCCATTCATTGGTTCTCTAGAATGCCCCCTACTATCAAAACTTTTGAGGAGTTAATCAAACTATTCTATCAACAATACTCCTACAATATTCAACATCCAGTCACCATGATCGACATCTACAATCTAAAACAATATCTAGGAGAACCATTCCTGACATTTCTCAAGAGGTGGCGGAAGAAATTCTCTCTATATGCTAGACCTATTCTAGAAACTAAGAAGCTGGAAATATTCATCAAAAATCTTGTTCCAAAAATCAACTACCCTTTACAAATGCAAAATCATACATCTTTTGACAATATGGTAGATAATGCAATCAAAATTGAGAAAGTACTTGTGCAAAAAGGAGACATATCACTTCAAAAAGACAAGTATAAATCTGGATCTAGTTCTAAGGACAAGAACAAAAACTAGAACAAGAATAAAGGCATTGTCATAGATGGCATTGTTGATAATATCTATGCCCCATCTAAGGCACCGGCTTGTAATCTTACTTTTGGTACCCAAGCCATCAAAGCTTTTGAAGCCAAAGCCACAGAGTCCAACAAAAATTCATATGATTAGAAACCTTGGGCTATAGATCCTAATCACAAATTCACTCCTCTTGGAGAATGCTTGGAATCTTCCATGAAAACTCTATTGGCAAACAAAATCATCTACTTTCCTGAGATGAAATTGTTTAATCCACAACCTAAACTGAAATGGTGGAGAGAGAATGATTTCTGCGAATTCCATCGCAATAAAGGTCATAAAACTAATAACTGTATTCGCTATAAGCACATTATACAAGACAAAATTGATAATGGTGACATTACGATTGACAATCATAAGAGAAATAATGATCATACAACATTCAAAAAACCATTTCCTAAACATGGTAAAGAAGATTCTTCTTCTCAACCTAATATGGGTGCTAAAGTCAATTATGCCTACTCAAGAAATAATGTTGTTATCAATATGGTTGAACCATGCCTATCTGAGCATTGTAATGTCATCACAATTGTAAGAAATGATAGAGATAATCAATCAACTAATGTCTTTAAATCCTAAAGATAAGAGGCCTACTTCATATAGTATTGTCCAACAAATCCAGCACACAAATGCTTAAATCTCCATGTTTGAGTTGCTTCAGATATCTCCAGCTCATAGAGCCATTCTAGACAAAACTCTACTCGGATCCAAAGTTCTTGATGATGTTGATTTAGACATATTCCAGACTATGGTTGGTCATCTTACATCTCCATAGTACACTTCCTTTTCAAAGGAAGATGATAACTCCTTGAGTCATCCACATAACCATCCTTTGCATATTGAAGTCTTGATCCAAAACCGTTGTGTCAAATGTGTGTTGATAGATGGAGGTGCTAGCCTAAACATTTGTTCTTTCAGCTTGATTACACAATTGGGATTTTTAGAAATGGCCATTGATCCCAAGAAGAAGATAAGTATCAAAGCATATGATGAGTAAGAAATATTTTCTAAGGGAGCTATTGTCCTACCTATCAGAGCAGGTCCTATCATCAGAGATACTATATGTCAAGTTCTTGATCTACCTTTGGCTTACAATATCCTTGTAGGAAGACCCTGAATACATGACATGAAAGCCATTCCCTCTACATTCCATTAGTGTTTTAAATTTACTTATGAAGGAGTTGAGGTGACGATTCTAGCTGATCTATATAAAACTTGCAATACCTTGAAAGAGAGTGCAGATAAACTTGTTCCCAATAATAGAGAATCTTCCACTAAGTAGCTAGCCATTGCTTCAACCTCCAAGATGGAAGACATTGCTAAAGAGGTTAAAATCAAATAAAATGGTATGGGAGAATATACTATAGATCCAGTCTTATCTTTGACATCTCTCCCTATCTCTCCTAAGTCTTATGGACAAACTCTAAAATAGTCCAAGCTCAAATTTAAAGAACCTCTTGAAGCATATAAAGGAAATTTTGTTGTAGAACAAGTATCTAAATAGGATTTTGAAGAGGATGAAGCTGTGCTCACATGGCTATACAAAGATGAACCTAAATCTCAAGTTGTCCAAAAATGTGATGCTAAAATACCGAATATCTCATCTAAGTCATATGGCCCATGGGATAAATTGATTACAAAGATGGGATATAAAGGAAAAGGACCTCTAGGACTACAGGGTAAAGGTCTTCTATCACCTCTTGATCATCATGGCTGAGAAAAAAAGAATACAATAGGTCTAGGATACATGAAGAAGCCTTTCTATCTTAGCAAGAACTCCCTGCATGCTCTAGAACAAATTGAGCCTTTCGTAGAAAATCAACTAAAGGGGGAAATAACTGAATAATCTGATAGTGATGATTCAGACACCACTGATGAGATCATTCCTTATGAGCATTTTCCTAAAGAAATAAAAGACCTCTTTGAAGCTGAAGATGATCCAATAAAAAGAATTAATGTAGTAGAAACACAAGAACCTACTATAGAGAAAGAGATAGTTGCAACATAAGAACTAGTTAATCTCAAAGGCAATCAAAAAGAGGAAGGTGGTAGTTATTCTGAGATAGATTCCTATGAGTATGAATTCAAATCAGAATTTGAGGGTAACCCTTTTTGGGGTATTCATCCTAACTTTACTCATGTTCTTAGATTTCCTAGAGGTTTAGATGAAGAAACAAAAGATGAATCAAATGACTATGAATGGGGAGTCATTCCAGAACCAGTTGAACTTGTTATAGAAAATCATGTTGATGTTATTCACCAATATGGACCTCAACCTAACATAAGTCTAGAGTGAAATGATGAACTTATCGATTCTGATCCACCCATGGCCGAAGTAGATTTCCACAATGACATTGAGCCTATTCATGAATTGAAAGTCTTAAGTTGTAATATCACCTTTGAACTCGAGCATCACGTTAGGACCAATGATGATAGATCCATATCTGTAAACACTCTTTCCCAATCTTTCACCACTTTGACTATCCAATGCCCTGACCTTCTTGACATAACATCCACCAACTTGAACCAAGGTATTTATACCTTTCCCAATGACTATGCCCTTTCTTGCTACCTAAATGTAGTTGAGCCTATGACAACTTCCATCAGTGAACCAAGCATTAGCATGATAGAGTCAAACATCAAGTATCTTAGTCAAAAAAATAAGAATAAGAATAAAAAGAAAAGGAGTTCTAAGGGTGAAAACCACTTTGTGGCAGTCTCAAAATCTACAAAAGTAAAAATAAAAGACATCCAAACAAACCTCTCTAAGGTGCCTAAGGATGAGATATTTGATGTCCTTCTGAGTCATTTATAGGATAGATCTCTAGTTCTAATTGAGCCCACTCAATTTATCAATTTGGGAATAGCATAAGAACCACAGTTGATCCATGTAGCACAATCTTTATTAGAGGAAGAAAAGAAAAAATTTACAACATTCCTAATAGAGAAGAAGATCAAATTTGCATGGAAATATTCAGATATGCCAGGGTTGGATCCTAATCTTATAATGCACCATTTATCTATAGCTCCAAATGTTAAACCTGTTAAGCAAAAATTGAGAAAGATGCATCCACATGTTGCACTCTTGGTAAAAGCTGAATTAGAGAAACTCCTAAAAGCCAGATTTATCCAAGTTATTGATTATGAGGAATGGATCTCTAATATTGTATCTGTTTCTAAACTAGACAAATCAATAAGAGTGTGCACCAATTTCAAAGATGTAAACAAAGCATGCTCTAAGGATGATTTTCCATTACCTAACACTGATATGATAGTAGACATGACTGCGGGATTTGAGATGTATTCTTTAATGGATGGTTTTTTTGGATATAATCAAATAAAAATTGCTCCACAGGATCAAGATAAAATTGCTTACACATGTGCATGGGGTACCTTCTGCTGGAATGTCATGCCATTTGGGCTTAAGAATGCTAGTGCTACATATCAGAGAGCTATGACATCCATTTTTCATGACATGATGTACCGAACTATGGAGGATTATGTTGATGATACTTTAGAAAAATCTATGATTAGAGTTGACCATTTAATTGACTTGAGCAAGATACTAGACAGAATGGAAAAACTTAGTCTCAGACTAAATCCTAAGAAGTGTGCTTTTGGTGTCACTTCTGGAAAGCTCTTAGGCTACATTGTTTTAAAGAAAGGAATTGAAGTTGATCCAGCTAAAGTAAAGGCTATAATGGAGATGCAACCTCCCAAGAACATCAATCAAATGAGGACATTGCAAGTAGAGTTCAATCTATCAGACGCTTCAAATCTCAGCTAGCAGACATATCACAACCTTTTACAAAGACAGTACATAAAGGTGTGACCTTTGCATGGAGCGAGGAATGTGAAAAGAACGTTAATCATATCAATAAATATCTATCAAATCCTCCTATCTTGATGCCTCCCATTCAAGGGAAGCCTTTGATCTTATATGTCTCTACTACAGATACATCACTAGGGGCATTGCTTGCACAACATGATGAGAATAAAAAGGAAAGAGCTATATACTATATTAGTAGAACATTGGTGGCATATGAAAAGAACTATTCTATGATTGAAAAGTATTGTCTAGCTATGATCTTTACATCACAGAACCTGAAACATTATATGTTGGCTCATACCACACATTTAGTAGCTAAAATTGATCCACTAAAGTACCTACTCAGCAAAGCTGCCCTCACGGGTAGATTAGCCAAATGGGTCATGATCTTAAGTGAATTTGACATTGACTATGTTGAAAGAAAAGCTATTAAAGGCCAACTTATTGCTAATCAATTAGCAGATGCACCTTTGTTTGATGACACACCAATCCAAATGGAATTTCCAGATTCCTCTATCATGAATCTTTCTTCTAGAGAATGGCAATTGTTCTTTGATGGCTCCTATACACAGAATGGATCTGGAGCAAGCATCTTGTTTATCACTCCTCAAGGATACTCCATTCCTAAGGCATTTAGAATCAAATTTCCTTGTACAAACAATATTGTTGAATATGAATCCCTTTTGAATGGTATGAAAATAGCAATTGACTGGAGAGTAACATAATTACACATTCATGGAGACTCACAACTTGTAATCCATCAAGTCAATGATTTGTACCAAACTAAGGATGAAAAGCTCATCCCATACAAGAGAATGGTAGATGATTTAAAAAAATATTTCATCTCTATCACATTTGAGTAAATATCTAGAATAGAGAATAAGGTTGCCAATGCAATGGCAACATTATCTACTTTATTACAGCAGCCTAAACATGAGCTATGCTACGAGTTCCTAGTGGAAGCACTATCTTATCTTGCATATGACTCCCCTCAAACCCACATGATTTTCACTATTGTAGGTCATGATTCATCTAGATATAAAAACCTATTCTCCTATCTGAAAGACCAAATCATCCCAAATACCTTTAACCATCATGAAAAGAGATATCTTATTTGCCATGCCTCCTGGTATGTCATCATTGGTCATGATCTTTACAAATGAGGTCTAGATGGTATGCTCCTTAGATGTTTAGAATGGGAAAAGTCTCAACGTGCGTTAGAAGAATTCCATGATGGTATTTGTGGGTCACACTTGAACAGTTTAACATTAGCTCGAAAACTTATTAGGGCTGGATACTATTGGTCGGTAATGGAGAAAGAGTTTATCAAGTTTGCTAAGAACTGTCAAAAGTGCCAAGTACATGGAAATTTAATTCATGTTCTAGGGAGAGATCTAATTCCCTTCACTACACAATGGTCTTTTCATCAATGGGCATTTGATCTTATAGGATCCATACATCCTCATTCTTCTAATGGACATACCCATATAATCACAACTATAGATTATTTTTTAAAAATGGGTAGAAGTAGTCCCTTTGACACAAGCAACTGGTAAGAAAATATCTATGTTCATCTTGAACTACATCATATGTCAGTATGGTATTCCACATTCTATAGTCATAGATAATGGTGGGAAATTTAAGAACAAAGACTTGGATGATCTATGTGCCAAATTTAAGATTACACAACATTGGTCATCTATCTACTATCCTTAATGTAATGGACAAGCCAAGGCTTCTAACAAGAATCTATTGAAAATATTACACCGTACAGTTAATAAAATAGGAAGAGACTAGCATCTCATGATCAATCCAGCTCTCTGGGCCTCCAGAACAAGTATCAGAACTCCCACTAGGGCTACACCTTTCACTTTAGTTTATGGGTCTGAAGTAGTACTACCTATTGAGATTGAAATCCAATCACTAAGAATCAGAATGCATGGTCTATTAATTGATGATGACTATAGAGTGTCTAGGTTGCAAGAACTTGAACTACTAGATGAGCGCAGACAAGCAGTGTATGATCATCTTAGAGTATATCAGAAGAGAATTCTTGATGTCTTATTTTGCGTGCTTGATATCTTCTTGGTTACTTGAGATAAGAAGTGTATGATCATCTCAAATTATATCAGAAGAGAATGTCTAGAGGCTACAACAAGAAAGTAAGACACTGAGATTTCAGGTTGGCGATCTAGTCTTGAGAGAGAATCCTAAAAATCAATCACATAAAGAGCGCAAGGGGAAGTTTGAACCCAACTAGCTGGGTTCCTTTGTAATCATTACTACTTTTGGCTCTAGAGCCTATCAACTCTCAACGACTAAAGGAGAACAACTCTGAGAACCAATCAATGTTCTCCATCTGAAAAAATTCTATGCCTAAGGCATTTAGTGTATGGTAAAATGTCTTAAAAAAATCTTTAAAATTGGAAAAAGTCCTGAAAAAATGAACATCTTTGTGAAAACCTAGCAATAGGTGCCTTGATGATTCAAAAAAAAAGTAAAAAATATCAAAAGTACAAAAAAAATTGGGAAAAAATAAATTAAAAAAATGAGAAAAAGAAAAAGTGCCTTGGTGAAAACTTGGAAACAGGCAGCTTGGTAGCAAAAATAGAATCTCTACCAAGATGGTGAAAACCTGGCAAATAGGCACCACTTGTTCAAAATGCTCCATCTATCAGTGCAATCTTGGTCTTTCCCAGCTTTCAATCTTCTTTAGTCTGTATATATCCTTGTTTCAATAAAGTTGGTCTGTACACCAATCAACTCAAGAGTCTGTATCCTATCAGTGTTCAAACTTGGGGGCAATCAAAGTCATATCCTATGGCCTCTAATTTATCTTAGATGTATCATATCTAGTCATGGTCCTTTGAAGCTTCATCCAAGTTAGTCAGTCAGTCTCATCTCTAGAAAGCATTTTGCATCTACAACAACGCAATCAAACATCAAACACAAACTAAAAACAATCTATGCTTTTTACATTCTTTTATCTCCTTGTATGCTTACTGATTCACATTGAGATTTTTGCATATTTTGTTCCCACGAGCTCTTCGATGATGTCCTTTACAAGATTTAGAGAGTGATGACTAGGGGCATAATCTTTTCTTTATTTTCTTCTTGTATGAGAAAATCTAACAACTTCAAAAATTCTAGATTGAAATGGTGTCTGACTATAAGAGCCTCTATCTCAAATTGGATGGCCATGCATACCTCGACCATTGATACCCAAAAAATTCAAGGAAGTTTGATCTAACTATTGTCTTTTTTGAGTGAGTTCTTTCTCCTATTGTGAAATGCGATCTTACCTAAGGATGTGAATGATAAAGGGTCACTACAGGTAATTCACATTAGATTTAGAATGATCTCTTGACTGTTTGATGTGTTTGTACACAAGGCATATTCTGGTCATCACAACATCTATGTTTTGATGCTTATACAAATTGCTATATCAAAATGGACATGATATTCAGGTCATCCTGGCATTTGTGCCTTGGTACTTATATCTAATCTAACATTCCAAAAATAAAATCAATATTCATATGTCCATGGTTGCCTAGCCAATGGGTGTTGTATTGATTCCTGCACATACAAATCGATATTCATATGTCTATGGTTTCATAACTAGTGGGCATTGTATTGATTTATCCAGTTACCTAAAAAGTTCAATGATGATAACAAATTAACACATGATCAGTGACTAGATCCTAGGTCCTAGGTTTGCATTTCATTTTGTACTTTTCATGATTGCATGATCTCACAAATTATTGAATTAAACTTAAATGCTTAAATGATTCTTCAAAAATGCTAAAAACATATCATAAGGGCTGAATCTCACATGAAGGTTTCTCTAACGAAATAGTAAGTAGATTCCTTTTTTAGGATCAAAATCAAAATTTGAGATCGTTTATATTATTCACTACTTGCATAATCAACCTTCAATCATCAAAGAAATTCAAAATTCAACTTAATTGATTATCTTACATCAAACTATCAAAATTTCAACTTGGTTAACCATGGTCAACTCATGGTCAAACCTAGTCAAACTTGGTCTCCAAGACCTCTAAATGATGTAGAATGCATTCTCAGATGTGTATAACCACTTCTCAAATCAATTAACATGCTTCTAAACTATAAATGTTGACTTTTCTTGTCAGATTTCAATTTTAATCTCAAAGGGGGCATGCTATTGCACATCATTCAAAGTCTATAACTCAATTCTATCAATCAATCTTTCCTTAATAATCAAGACAACAACCACGTCTAGTTGTTGATTCATCTAAAGTCCTCATCGCTTGGGGCAAATCTATCATCTCTTGGGGCATATTAGATTCATCTAGTATCCAAATATATCTTGTAAACTGTATCATCTTTTCGTAACTATCAGTTCATTAGTGTTATTTCCTTGGTTCTTCATAACTGATGGGTTCAGGATGTGATACCAATATGATTCATACAAGGACATTGAGTTATGGAATCAGTCACTCACTTCTTCACAATCATAAGGTTCAGAATTAGGTGTTTTGGCACTTTTTCGTAATCATCGGTTCATTGTTGATATAGCTAGCATCATCTCGATTCCTGGTCATTCTGGGCCTGGGTCGATATCTTTCAATCTTTAATCTTTCAAATCAGTTTCATACGTATATCAAAACATAGACTATTCTTTGAACCACCGTGCTTTGCACAGTGATTCAAAGAGGGGCAAAATGTAATACCCCAAAAATGGGCTATAGGCTCATTAACCTCCTACATCTTCAATTCGAACGAAATCGACATCAAAGTCCTAACCTAAGGCACATCTACACATTATCAAAATCCTAATTGATTTTATCATAAATTCTGCATTGGGGAATATTCCTAGCAATATTCCTATTTATTCTAATTATCCTTAATTTAATTATTATTTGGCGATGAATCCTATTTATCCTAAAGTTTGATTAATTGAATATTCTAAATATTTAATTAATTAGATTAATACTGCCACTTAATTATTTAATTAGATTTAATTCTATTTATTCCTAATTATATTATTTAATTTTGACAATAAATCAAATCTCCTACGAATAATTGATTAAATATTTATTTAATTGATTAAATCCAAGTTGTCAATATTTAATAATATAGTTTTGAATAAAAGTTTGATTAAAATAATTGATTAACCCACAAATCAATTATTTTTAAATTTAAAATCAGTTAAGTTGAAGATAAATCACTTTATTTATTTAATTAATTCATGATTATTTGTGCACATTCAAACAACAGTTAAACTTTAAATCAGAAAATCAATTCAAGTTGTTATCTTTTCGCAACTCAACATCTATTTTGAGTTCAAAGTTGATCTAAACTTTTGATTTGAGTTAAAAAGTTGTTCTTGCATGATTTTATGAGTTATCTGTTTCTAATTTCTTGTTAACTCAAAAATCAACCTGAGTTCATCAAGAGTGATTTATGATTTTTTCCATGCACCCTCAAGCCCTGGATTTCTATAAAGTCAAGGCTCAGCTCTTTACAAATCATCTGTAGAATTTGCTGGCGAATTGACATCAGAGGAATCATCAAGCTTCTTGAGAATCAGCATTTTGTGAGATCAATCTTGTTTTCAATTCATTCTAGTTTCATATTTCATATCATTGTTAGCTTAATTTGCATATCATTTCAATCCATTTAGATTAATTTATTATCAGTTTTTCTCATCTTATTGCATCAAAAAAAAAATTTTAAAAATTAATTTTCATTCATATTTTATTGCTTTCATCATTTAAACCCTTCGTTTAGGTGTTGCATTGTCATTGATCTCGGTCTAATCTAAGAATACCATACTCGTACCTACTAGAAGGTAGTAAATTGCCTAGTTAGCTATATTGTTCTTATTTGCATATTTTGATTTTTGCTAACCTCTAATGTTTTACTGAAGTGTTGTGTCTACAGCTAGGTACAAAATTCACACACACACAAAGTTGTAGAAGAATCACTCCAGCAGTGAGCGTAACTGATCACCTGTAAATAACAGTATGTAACTCATCATATAACTGGGCCAAGACATAGGAACCCCAATCAAAGCGATGGGGATGTGCCATCAAATCCTCAAGGATAGGACCCCAACCAATAGAAAATTCATGCCCATGTCTATCAAGAAGCATGAATACACCAATCAAAGTACCCAAGATAGCTGGTAACATAGGAAATGAAAGGAATTGCACCCATTGGATATGAGCATCCCCAACGGTAGGATCCATGAACGCCTACTGACAAGTTGATCCATCATAAAGGGAATCATAGTAAACTAACTCTCCATGAGTAGGTAACCGCAGGATGCAATACACATCCTCAGGTGTAATAGTCATCTCCCCCATAGGAAGATGAAAGGTATTATGGTCTGAGTGCCAACGCTTAGCCATAGTGGTAATGAGACCCCAATTCACTCAGAATCAAGGAAGATGTAAGAGGAAAGACAGACCACAAAGACTAATATGATGACAATTCATCTCTCTCAAATCTAGTATCATGTCCATAGATAAGGGGTAAGCACCACAAACACCTAACGACTTAAGGACAACCTGTAAAAAGCAAGTTTAAATCACATCAAAATTGAAATCAGTTATTATTTGGATCATTCAAAGTCAATCAAAAATTTAAAAATATCAAACCACAATCAATTTTCATGTTTCTACTCAGACAGAATAGGAAATTTATTATCACCCATCATCTGAATCCAGATTGATGATCAAATATTTAAACTATGACTAACTCATACTGACATCTTAAAACTCGCTATAAAATCAAGTTTGGTACCTTAACCTATCATCTAATCGACGACATTGAGCAAATTGTAAAGTGGACTAAGTCAATTAAAAATCTTTTCTGACAGGGTAAAAGTGCTATTTCAGGCTTTAAAAGTGCTAAAATGCAAAAGCATTGTTTAAATGTTTAAACATGCTACTTAATGATTCAAAAGTGCAACATTAGGCAAAAGCACTAAAAAGTTTTGAAAGCGCTATTCTAAAGATCATAAGCACTATTTTAAAGGGCAAAATTGAAAGTGTTATTTAACAAGGTAAAAGTGAAATTAGCCCTAAAACTGGTGTGTAAATGCATAGTTTCAGAATGCGAAAGCATTGTTTAAAACTGTGGAAGTGCAACATGGGAAGTTAAAGTGCTATTTAACATTGCAAAAGTACTACTTAAGAAGAAAAAAGGAAACAAAGAGGGTTCTATCAAGAAAAATTCAGATTTTTGGAATTAAAATGCATGAATTGGAAAAACTAAGAGGTTTAAATACTCACCAGAGGTCTGTATGTAGGTGGATGTCGATAACGGTGACCTTGCTCAAATCTGTGCTCACGAATCGAGATCAACATTGTCAAAAAGCCAAAAGAGTCAAAGAGCAAAAAAAGTCAAAAGTAAAAGTTAAAATGAATAGTAAATTGACTTTTTACCCCTTTATATAGGCCCTTTTGACCTAAAAAGGGTATCTTTTGACCTATAAAGGGAATCTTTCACCAAAATTGACCCAGGAACCTGAATTTATCATCAAATTAGCCAAATTTGGGGCATTTGTAATCAAACAAACATGAAAATAATATCAGAAATGAAATCAAAATTCATTATAAATTGACCTTAAATCAATGTACCTTGACCTAAATCATCAAAATTTTCAACCATCTGGGTATGTGCAAGATTATGAGGGGCCAAAAAGTGGCGATGTGAAAAATATTCACTTTTCACTCGTCCAAAAGTGCATGAAAATGCTTGTTGACTTTTGAGTAGGCCTGGGTGTCAGTACACCTGGGCAAACTTGACACCAAAGCACAGGCCTAATCGGGTACTCGATACCATATCGGGTGCCCAATAAAATATTAGGTACCAAATATGATATCAGGTACCTAATACCTATGGCATAAATTCAAAACTCACAAGCCCTTTTCCTCATTTCTTTTCACATTTTTGCTTGGGAAAATGGCTTGATATATCAGATACACGATATATTTTTGGGTATCTGATTTTGGCAACAACAAATTTGACTCCCCAGCGTATTTGGCAAGTAAATTTTTTGTTTATTTTGATTATTTTATTTAATTTTCATGCCAAATGTCATTTTTTTTGTTGAAATAGGGTTTTGTATTTATATTTGTAATAATATATGAAAATAGATTGAAATTTAGATTTGTTTTTTATTTAATCGGGTATGGCTGACAATAATGAAGAAAATAACCCTCCCGCACCAATTAATGATCCTGAAAACAATCCCTCGTGTCAAAACCCTCAATCTTTATAAGATTTGATACAAGATAATTTGAACACAATACAAGGTTTCCAAAACACATATCAAAATATACCTACATTAGGTCCCATGCTTGCCACACTAAATACAATTGTTGAAAATATTGACACACTCACGCAGCAACATAATGCTGCTCTTCATTGGTGTGATGATATGCACGCCCAATTTGATGACGGGCTTGACCATGATGGGATTGTGGCCCTTAATATAAGGAAGATATAGCTACCCTTTTTGTCAATCCTAAAACCAAAATACCAGTTGACCCCAAAAAGCCCAAATTATCTATAAAATGGTGCACAAATGAAGCAATGCACACAAACTTTTGGGATCGCTGGTGGATGGTTTTTGATAAACCACCCCATAGCAATTTGGAGGTCCCATTTTATTTCATAAAAAAATTGTGTTAGTGAACAGTTTTACCTTCGTTGAAATTCCTTCACAACTAACTCTTAGATACCCAAATTTAGAAGACAAATTACACTAACAACTGGAAAGGCTATCATGAGATTGATAGCTTTCCTTTGAATTGTGAGGTACAACTCCCTCTTTGATGATATTTAACTTGAAGATGTGAAGGGTTTCTAACATTCACCCATCAACATGGAATGAATGCGAATATTAGATATTCAACTAAAGAATGAGAGAAAAACTAGATAATAGCCTTGAGACCATTTATCAAGTCTTTCACCTAACAAAAGAAGTAAGAGGGACTAAATAATTCATTTAGTGGATGATGAGTTTATGAACTGACTAATTCATAATCACATCAGTACTTGACATAATAATGCAGAACTGTATTCAAAATAGGAAGAAAAGACTACATAATCAATTTCAACCAGGAAATAAATACTCAGACCTCAAGATCTGACATAAATATACTCCTCTTTATTTTGAAAACATAACAAAATAACCACAGCATTTCTTTGCCCCTGCTATTACAATCAAGTTGCAAAAAAGATGAAAATGTATCCTCTCTATCTCCCTTTGTTACAATAATATTCCTCCTTTCCCTTGCAACTAAAAAACCCAGCCAGAAAAAGAAGAACCCCCTCCTAATCTTCTTGTTGTCTATTTAACACTTGACCATTCTGGTAATGTTTTGGTTACCAGCATAACCACTTCTTGGTCGGCTCTTCTTTTAAAGATTACCTTTTATATTCACCCTCGGGGATTATCCTCATATTCCCTTTATGCTGCCCTTTGTTTTGAAGACGTAGTGGTTTCTAGACTTTTCATAAAAACAAATTATGAAAGACATATATGTTCGATGACAGGTGGAATGTATGAAATGACTCATCAAGTTTCCCTTTCAAATTACCAATTCTCCAATCAATTTATTATTTTCTCAAGTAGTCTGATTATATATGTATTCCATGTTTACTTTCTGAATCATTTGATTCGACTATATTTTAATGTGCACTACCACATGTTCTATGCTCTGTATTAATCTAAAAGCTCCAACTAGTTTCACAATGCTTAATGTCAAACCTTGTTCATGCATAATTGATTCAATTTAAATCCTTCAAGAATTTCCTTCATACTATCAGGTTTGTGAGGTTCCAATTATTTATTTGATGTTTATGAATTAAGGCTCTTTCTACCAAAAACTTTTGTTTTCTCCTATTCATCTTTGATTCTTGGTAATCATTGGCACTATAGTCCATATTTAATACAAAGTCATTCAATATCAGCACTCTTGGAGACAATGCCCAGGAAATGCTTCTAAATTTTCATAGATAAAGGCACCTGGTGGATAAGGAACTCATGCCCACTATTCCAAAGGCATTGTGGTTGACTATGATCACTTGCACGACCATCATGAATCTCTACATGTTTATGAATGAGCTCATTCCTTCATGCTAAATTGACTTTGGTGAATCAATCTTCAATTTCTTTATGACTGCGGACTCCATCATTCCTAACACTACATCATATGTATTTTACAACTTGATGATTGCACTTAGTGTTGAATGCATGAATTGTGTGAAGTTTGTGTCATGGAGTTGATCGTGATGACTTGCGGGCATTTTGTCACATAGATAATAGTCATTCTCTCATGCCCCTTTTTTTGTTGGGTTCAGACATTATGTTCCTTTGGCACTTCACGGGATCCCCTATCAGTGCTTTGAGTGTTTTCTAACTTTCATTACATCAGACAATTTGCACGCATCTTCCATGATAGCGTTTCTAGCTATCTGATTGCTTGTATGGATAGAGCGATATTATTCTCCCATATGCCTTGTTGGGCACTCTTTATCTATCACTTGGATGTAGCAGTTGACCATATCGGTATCCACCTTTACAGATACTACATTGTAGATTTAAGCCACCATGCTCTCTATTTTGACAATAATAACTATTAATTCATTGAGGCATTCTGATGGATATTTCTTCAAACATCAAAAGGCCATGGGTAGCTTACAAGACCAGACTCCTTTGAGACATCCTGTCAAAAAGCTTACATGAAGATATTGAAGTCAAAGAGCTCTTGTCAAAAAAAAAGAAAAGCTACCTTTCTATGCTATGATGACACCGTACCAATGTCAACACTCTTGTCCTCGACTGCATAGGAGAGTTTTCCATTATTCTTGATATAGTTATAATTTCCCACATAGGACCCGATCACCAACTAATCATATCAATTAAGGGAGATCCTTTGAGAGGTGTTCCCTAGTTGAGAAATTCCCTTTAAACTGGCACAAAAACATTCTCCTTGTTCCAAAGACTGCATATTTGATGTTGACACCATGTTTCATTGAGAAATGAACCTTTGCTAACAAGGATTTTTTAGACAGTTATCAACATGCAGGGGCCTCATGGATCAAATGGCCAATAAATTCTCAATGTAACTCTACTATCAGGTTTGGTGGAGTGCCCAATGCCTTCCTATTCTCAATTCTGCAAATAGGGAAATCATTGCAGGCACCCAATGATTAACTCCAGACCTACTCATCTGAACTTTGATCTGGTCTTTGCATTCAGACCCATGTATCTGAATTTTGAATCAAAACTTGGATTTTGAAATCTTTGGACTTGAAACTGCAGTGTTGAAAGGAAAATTTGTGTTTGGAATCCTGAACCTTCATGCTGAAACCTTGAATTTAAGCTTGTGCTTTCAATCTAAAACTAAATCTTGAACTTGCAAACTTCATTTCAAACTTTAAACTTGAACTTGAACTTCGAGGTTCAAAGTTCAGGTTCAACATATCCTTAAAACACTGTCTTCTTCACAAGATCAAACCTTACAAGGCATCATTAGTTATAAAATCCACATAAAAATGAAAAGATTTGAGAACTTCTTTCTATGGGATCAATTTTCAAAGTTTGAAACTTAGGTGCTTAAAGTAGGCTAACAACTAGCTTTTACTGGGGACGTGCATTGTAAAGTGCATGAAGAATCTAGCAATCTGGGTAAAAAGGCCAGTGCCTAGTCCATTGGGTAGAAAAGTCATGGGGTAATAAAGAATCTTAGGGCTGCTTGTAGAGAGGAAAACAGGGCAGGGCAACGCACCAAACACTACCAACACCACAAAAGAAAACTAAACCTAGGCACAATAAAAAAAATTTATGTACAAAGGATAGGGCGAGCAGCCCATACTTTGAAGAATGTACCTGGCTGCTCATGGAAAGCCATTAACTAGTTGCGAGAAGTAAGTACCAATGTGAGAAAGAGGCTAGAAAATGAGATGCATCACTCCAAGAAACCATCGAGCAATGAATATGAGAAAGGATCTAATCACCAAGTGTCGAGAAATCCTTTGAATCAATATGTCAGGCCCAAAAAGCCATTCAGCTCCATAGAATTCTGGTTGCAACATTCTGACATGTTTTTTAATAATCTGGCTAGTATCCCACACACCTTTATGACCAGCCTGGTAAGACTCTATCTCAAGCTTTGTGCATGGAATCATCATGGGAGAGAAAAGAGTCCCCATAATTTGAACCTTAATTTTGTCAAGACCCTTTGGCATTTTAAGTTGTGGCAGCTTTTCATTAATTTGCATGTGACCAAACTGAAAACATTCGTAATCAGCATACAAGAAATTTTCTATTTTAGTATTACCACCCTTAAGCATTTCTTGGTCTTGATGATCCATTACACTTTCTTGACCAAAGTCAGTGGCTAAATATATACTAGAAATATCAAATCTAAAAGATTCTAATTCTAAAAAAGAAACATCTAACAGCAAGTTCCCACCTGATTCGATATCAACAATGCCCTTTAGAGGGTCTTCTTGTTCCTCTAGTATTCTAGGATTCAACCTTTCTTCTTGAGATGCATAATCAAAATGGTAGATTTTGCATTCCCTCTATATATCAAGACAAAGGGCATCTTGTTGTCCATGCTGATTCACCACATTTCCCTTGGTGATCATTTTGAAATCATAGATCAAGTCTTCTTTAGTTGCTTCTAATAGCCAAGGATGGTTTGATGAGAAGGCTTCTAACTGGCTATTGTGCTTTGGATGCACTTCCACTTTCTTGCTTAGTTGTAGCATGGTCATGCCACCATGGTTTTCAAGATGACCATCATTTTTCTTGTTCTCATCACATAGATCATAAGGGATGAAGAGGGGATTATCCTAAACTACAAAATCTTCGATAAACTCGATAGGTGAGTATAATGCATTCACGCTGCCCCAAACAATCTCACCATCATCATTTTGGGATTGATTCCCTACTACCATCATATCAACCATATCTTTTTCTTGGCATACAAAAGAATAATCAAAATTCATAATTTCTTCCTGAATGTTAGAAGCTAAACTATCCTTAGGACATATAGTTAAGAGTAATGGTTTTTCAAAACTACTTTCAATGACCATGGGATCAAACTTAGCAGGAAAAACCTCTCCTTGTTCCATGTGATTAAAATATTCATTGAGTGAAAATAAAGGTTGGAAATCATAAGTTTTTATCTCTTTATCATCACTTACCAACAACTCTTCTATGGCATGAGGCTCTTCTTGAAAATGCAGCTCCTCTTGTTGACTTTGTTGCTAGTTTCCCTTTTGTTGCTGATCAAAACTCCAAACCGTTGATGATTCTATCATTTTTTTTGAAACATCTGGATCTTCTGAGACCAAAGGATTGGAGAACAAGGGTTCTTTAATCTCCAATTCTTCTCTTGATATCTCTACAGCAGCCAAAATTCCTTGATCAAAATTTTTGAGATCATTAAATCTTTGATACGCACATTCTAGCAGTATGGAGGATCGATGATCCTTAGAAGGATTCAGCTTGTTCTCTTCAGCTTCATAGATGCTCCCTTTGAAGGCGTTGCACAAATACTGGAGCATTGGATCTTTCTCAGAATTTATCTCATCAGCAGTAGGATTCTTTTGAGGCTGCTCTTCTAATCCCATTTCTTGATCACTCATGATTGTATAGTTGCAAGAAATATTCCCCAATGAAATCATCAGAGCTTCTTCCTCCATAACCTCTAGTGCTTTTTCGAGCTACTACACTTTCCTCTTGCATGCATCCAAATCTTTGAGCTTGTGAAATCTGTGACACAAACTCATCCATAGCAAGGCAGAGGTGTGGTCATCTTCAAGGCTTATCTTTAGCTTCACAGCCTTTGAAATACTTTGTTTATAATGTTCCCAGAAATCTTGTAGAACCTTATCATTCATCTGAAGAATCTACAAGATAGTGGGGCCTGGTCTTTTTCCCATTCTTGTAACTCTCTAGGATTTGCAACAAGAATTTGCAGAGTCACCACTTTATCAGAGTCACCAATCTCCTGCACATGGAGATATACATATAAAACCAAGGAAATAATTATTCAATACTAGTCTTCATTTCCATTCCCTAGTAGAGTTGCCAAAAACTGTTAGTGAATAGTTTTGTCTTTGCTGAAATTCCTTCACAACTAACTCTTAGATACCCAGATTTAGAAGACAAACTACACTAACAACTAGAAAGGCTACCATGAGATTGATAGCTTTCCTCTGAATTATGAGGTATAGCTCCCTCTTCAATGATATTCAACAAATTAAATAAATGGTTATGTCTTTAACCTGAAGACACTAAGGGTTTCTAACATTCACCCATCAACATGGAATGAATGTGAATATCAGATATTCAACTAAAGAATGAAAGAAAAACTAGATAACAACCTCAAGACCATTTATCAAGTCTTTCACCTAATAGAAGAAGTAAGAGGGACTAAATAATTCATTTAGTGGATGATGAGTTTATGAACTGACTGATTCACAATCACATCAGTACTTGACATAATAATGCAGAACTGTATTCAAAATAGGAAGAAAAGACTACATAATAAATTTCAACCAGGAAATAAATACTCAAACCTCAAGATCGAACATAAATATACTCCTCTTTATTCTGAAAACATAACAAAATAACCACAAGATTTCTTTGCCCCTGCTATACAATCAAGTTGCAAAAAAGATGAAAATGTATCCTCACTGTCTCCCTTTGTTACAATAATATTCCTCCTTTCCACTGCAGCTACAGAACCCAGCCAAAAAAAGAAGAACCCCCTCCTAATCTTCTTGATGTCTATTTAACACTTGACCATTCCGGTAATGTTTTGGTTACCAACATAATTGTTTGTTGGTCAGCTCTTCTTTTAAAGATTACCTTTTATATTCACCCTCAGGGATTATCCTCATATTCCCTTTATGCGGACATTTGTTTTGAAGACGTAGTGGTTTCTAGACTTTTCATAAAAACAAAATATGAAAGACATATATGTTTGCTGATAGGTGGCATGTATGAAATGACTCATCAATTTTCCCTTTCAAATTACCAATTCTCCAATCAATTTATTATTTTCTCAAGTAGTCCGATTATATATGTATTCCATGTTTACTTTCTAAATCATTTGATTCGACTACATTTTAATTTGCACTACCACATGTCCTGTGCTCTGTATTAATCTGAAAGCTCCAACTGGTTTCACGGTGCTTAATGTCAAACCTTGTTCATGCATAATCGATTCAATTTAAATCCTTCAATAATTTCCTTCATACTATCGGGTTTGTGAGGTTCTGATTATTCATTTGATGTTTATGCATTAAGGCTCTTTTTGACAAAAACTTTTGTTTTCTCTTATTCATCTTTGATTTTCGGTAATCATTGGCACTACAGTCCATATTTAATACAGAGTCCTTCACTGTCAGCACTCTTGGAGACAATGCCCATGAAATGCTTCTGAATTTTCATAGATAAAGGCACCTGGTGGATAAGGAACTCATGCCCACTATTCCAAAGGCATCGTGGTTGACTATGATCACCTGCACGACCATCATGAATCTCTACATGTCTATGGATGAGCTCATTCCTCCATGCTAAATTGACTTTGGTGAATCAATCTTCAATTTCTTTATGACTCTAGACTCCATCATTCCTAACATTGCATCATATGTATTTTACAACTTGATGATTGCACTTAGTGTTGAATGCAGGAATTGTGTGAAGTCTGTGTCGTGGAGTTGATCATGATGACTGGTGGGAATTTTGTCACATAGATAATAGGCATTCTCTCATGCCCCTTTTTTTGTCGGGTTTAGACATTATGTTCCTTTGGCACTTCACGGGATCCCCTGTCGGTGCTTTGAGTGTTTTCTAACTTGAATTACACTAGACAATTTGCATGCATCTTCCATGATAGTGTTTCTAGCTATTTGATTTGTTGTATGGATCAAGCAATATTATTCTCATATATGCCTTATCGGGAACTCTTTATCTATCACTTGGCTGCAACAGTTGACCATATCGGTATCCACCTTTACAGCTACTACATTGTAGATTTAAGCCACCATGCTCTCTATTTTGACAGCAACAACTATTAATTCATTGAGGCATTTTGATAGATATTTCTTCAAACATCAAAAGGCCATGGGTAGTTTACGAGACCAAACTACTTTGAGACATCCTATCAAAAATTTTATGCAAAGATATTGAAGTCAAAGAGCTCTTGTCAAAAAAAAAGAAAAGCTACCTTTCTATGCTATGATGACACTGTCCCAATGTCAACACTCTTCTCCTCGACTGCATAGGAGAATTTTCCATTCTTCTTGATATAGTTATAATTTCCCACCTAGGACCTGATCACCAACTAATCATATCAATTAAGGGAGATCCTTTTAGAGGTGTTCCCTAGTTGAGAAATTCCCTTTAAACTAGCACGAAAACATCCTCCTTGTTCCAAAGATTGCATATTCAATGTGGATACCATGTTCCATTGAGAAATGAACCATTGCTAACATGGATTTTTTAGATAGTTATCAACATGCAGGGGCCTCATGGATCAAATTGCCAATAACTTCTCAATGTAACTCTACTACCAAGTTTGGTGGAGTGTCCAATGCCTTCCTATTCTCAATTCTACAAACAGGGCAATCATTGCAGGCACCCAATGATTAACTCCAGACCTGCTCATCTGAACTTTGATCTGGTCTTTGAATTCTGACCCATGTATCTAAATTATGAATCAAAACTTGGATTTTGAAATCTTAGGACTTGAAACTATAGTGTTGAAAGGAAAATTTGTGTTTGGAATCCTGAACCTTCATGCTGAAACCTTGAATTTGAGCTTGTGCTTTCAATCTGAAACTGAATCTTGAACTTTCAAATTGATTTTGAACTTTAAACTTGAACTTGAACTTCGAGGTTCAAAGTTCAGGCTCAACATATCCTCAAAACACTATCTTCTTCACAAGATCAAACCTTACAAGGCATCATTATTTATAAAATCCACATAAAAATGAAAAGATTTGAGAACTTCTTTCTATGGGATCGATTTTCAAAGTTTGAAACTTAGGTTCTTAAAGTAGGCTAACAAATTGTATGTTGAGTTTGTGCTTGATCACCATGTTGATTATTGGAGTATGAGGCCCAACATGGGCATAGGTGGAGGAGCTCCTTAGACTGGGCCATTTGCCCAGCGCAAAAAGGCCACTACCTTTGTCCCCCCCACTAATGTTGCACCCCCTCCTCGAGTGCAGCATCCCAATATCATTGCATAGGTTGCCTCATAGACTATTAGGACCATTCATTTACTGAGTGATCATTTGATCACGTAGATCAGGTCAGTGTTGCCTCCTAGTGTGGATGATGCTAGTGCATTGACATCTTGTCATAGTTCACATGTATGCGAGCCTCATATTTGCATTATATGCAAGAATATGTACCTCGGACCGCTTACTGATCCTGATACATATCAGTATTTTATTAATGAGGAGGATATAGGAGATGTAGCTATAGAGGCTGCAACACCTCATGGAGCATCTACATTTCATGAGAGTGCTCAGGAGGTGTACACGGAGCCATTGACTCCTATTGATATGGTAAGAGTAAACATTATAAATAAATTTGTCACATGAATTATTTAATTTAAAAATAATTTATTTATTTAGATTAGTTTTAATGATTGCATGCACGTATGTATATATATTTTTTCCATTTATGTTCATTCGATGACACAGGAGGAGGTGAGACAGGTGGATGAGTCCACACTTTCGGCCATTTCATTTAGCCTTGATGACTATACGGTATATTATAAATTATATACCCTAGTTATTTTTTATATCATTTGGTGTACATGCTTAAATCTCTATCAATTAGAGCAATAAAATTCATACATTTACTTATATATTGTCATCTTATTGTGTTCTTGCAGGCTACAACCGATGTCAGTGGGGCGCATGAGGGGGTTCCTTCATCAGGTGTCAACAAAGGAAAGGTAGTTAATTGTTTAAGATTAATTATGCATGCATATGTATGCCACTTGTACTTTATTGTATAAGGTGTGGCTATTGATGATGTCCCGATAGTAGTTCGGTAGCGTAGGGTTACAGGCATCTCAATTTGGAGTGATAGCCTAATTGTACCTAGACTTTTACATATTCTTATTTGTATTTTATAACCAAGGTTGCTATGATGAATTAAATTTATATATAATTGACAATCATTTTACTCTCATAGGTTACTCTGAGTGTGAGGGAGGGCCCACAAGAATCTTTCGTATCTTTTTTGACCTAGCCCACTATTCCAGAGGAGGGATCACCAGATGTAAGTTTTAATTTTAGTTCACAATTTGTAATTCTATTATGCTATCATCCTATTTTGTAGATTTATTACTCCATGTTGCACCACTCTACTAATCTCATTATTGCAAATATATATTTATAGGTCACAGTTGGTATTGTTGGCATGGTCCCTTCACTACCCAGGACTTATGCTAGGACACTTGATCATGGTAGGTGATCGAGAGACCAGGTATAGATATCTCTATTCAGTTATAATGATAATTAAATTAGTGTTTTAATTATTATATATATATATATATATATATATATATATATATATATATATATATATATATATATATATATATATATATATATATATATATGTACAAATCATATAAAGTAAGCAATCTAACTTGGATTTGAACTCATTTTTTATGAAAGATCAATCAGAGCCCAACACTTCTTCAAAGAGGCTACATTTTGATGATTCCCCTACAACATAGGATGTATTTTTAGTTTTGTGGTCATTTAGAGATGCCACTTGGCACATTTTGAGATGGCATATATGCCACATTGTACACCTTAAAACATTGATTTTGTAGACATTTTGAAATGGCATGTGCCATATTTGTATATGGAGATACTTTTGATACATTTGATACTTTGTATATATAGAACATGTTCATTTATATGTTATATTTGCATCATCTTTTGTATATACATATTTATTATTCATGTTTATGGAATTGAATGGTGAAGTTATATCTTGACTATGATTATCATTATGATTTACATTATATCTTGTTGAAGTTACATTTGTTTTTCTTTACTCTGGAATACCCTGTTCATGAAGCTTATTATGTTTGAGGTTTAACTTCTATAGATTTTCTATGTTCTTATGTTTCATACCATTATATATAATCACTTGAGCCACTTAGTACTACATTGTTTCAATACTATGTATATACTCACTGTGTATATAACTCATCATATTGGGGTCACTTGAGCTGAGCGTGGTCATGAGCGTTCTGAT
Source organism: Chamaecyparis obtusa (assembly GCA_027943335.1). Lineage (NCBI taxonomy): Eukaryota > Viridiplantae > Streptophyta > Pinopsida > Cupressales > Cupressaceae > Chamaecyparis > Chamaecyparis obtusa. The sequence continues at coordinate 1,970,603 of BSBK01000092.1, forward strand.
GACTCTATGGGTAGAAAAGGGTTGTCATTAGCATTTACCTAGCCAACTGGAGCTGATGGAATAGATGGTTCAATGTCAGGTCAGACGGTTTGAAAGATATGTTGCTGAGCCACTTTCAACTGACCCTCACTACAAGTTTTGGCATCGACTGAGATCGTCTTTCCAAATGCAAATGAAGCTGAATCACCCAAAACTAAGAGAGGTTATTGTAAACCTTGAAAACATGATCTCATAGCTCCTAACAGTTTGTTGATACCTCTCATGAGGTCCGAGATACGAGCCATGGAAGATCGCTGCCCAATCATGCTTAGTGCACCTTGGGGTCACTTGGGTCAAGCATGGTCGTGAGCATTTTGGTGACTCCGTGGGAGGAATAGGGTTGTCACTAGAATTTACCTAGCCAATTAGAGCTAATGGAGTAGACGATTCGATGCAATGTTGGACGGTTTGAAAGATACGTTGTTGAGCTGCTTTCAACTGACCCTCACTATAAGTTTTGGCATCGACTGAGATCGCCTTGCCAAATGCAAATGAAGTTGAATCACCAAAAACCAAGAGAGGTTATTGTAGACCTTAGAAACATGATCTCATAGCACCTAATAGTTTTTTGATACCTCTCATGAGCTCTGAGATACAAGCCATGAAAGATCGCTTCCAAATCATGCTTAGTGCACCTTGGGGTCACTTGGGTCAACCGTGGTAGCAAGCATTTCGGTGACTCCATGGGTGAAAAAGGGTTGTCACTAGTGTTTACCTAGCCAACTAGAGCTGATGGAGCAGACAGTTTGATGCTAGGTCAGATGGTTTGAAAGATACGCTACTGAGCCACTTTCAACTGACCCTCACTATAAGTTTTGGCATCGACTGAGATCACCTTGCCAAATGCAAATGAAGTCAAATAGCCCAAAATTGAGAGAGGTTATTGTAGACCTCAAAAACACAATCCCATAGCACTTGATAATTTGTTGATACCTCTCACGAGGTCCGAGATATGAGCCGCGATCGTGCTTAGTGCACCTTGGGGTCACTTGGGTCAAGCGTAGTCGCGAGCGTTCCGGTGACTCCGTGTGTGGAATGGGGTTGTCACTCACATTTACCTGGCCAACTAGAGCTGATGGAGTAGACAATTTGATGCCAAGTTGAATAGTTTGAAAGATATGTTGCTAAGCCGCTTTCAACTGACCCTCGCTGCAAGTTTTGGCATTGACTGAGATCGCCTTGCCAAATGCAAAAAAAGTCAAATCACCCAAAATTGAGAGAGGTTATTGTAGACCTTAGAAACATGATCTCGAAGCCCCTAAAAATTTTTCAATACCTCTCACAAGCTCCGAGATACGAGCCACATAAGATCGCTACCCAATCATGCTTAGTGCACCTTGGGGTCACTTGGGTCAAGTGTGGTTGTGAGCATTTCAGTGACTCTGTGGGTGGAATAGGGTTGTCACTGGTGTTTACCTAGCCAAAAAGAGTTGATGGAGTAGATGGTTTGATGTAATGTCAGACGGTTTGAAAGATACGCTACTGAGCCGCTTTCAACTGACCCTCACTGCAAGTTTTGGCATTGACTAAGATCGCCTTGCCAAATGAAAACAAAGTCGAATCACCCAAAACTAAGAGAGATTATTATAGACCTCAAATAAAATATCCCAAAGCACCTGATAGTTTGTCAATACCCCTCATGAGCTGTAAGATACGAACCATGTAAAATCACTACCCAATCGTGCTTAGTGCACCTTGGGGTCACTTGGGTCAACCATGGTCGCGAGCATTCTGGTGACTCCATGGGTGGAATAGGGTTGTCATTAGAATTTACTCAGCCAACTAGAGCTAATGGAGTAGATGGTTTGATGCTAGGTTGGATGGTTTGAAAGATATGCTACTAAGCCGCTTTCAACTGATCCTCACTGCAAGTTTTGGCATCGACTGAGATCACCTTGCCAAATGCAAATGAAGTCAAATCACCCAAAACTGAGAGAGGTTATTGTAGACCTCAAAAGCATGATCCCATAGCACCTAAATTTTTTTTGATATCTCTCACGAGCTCCAAGATATAATCCATGGAAGATCACTGCCCAATCATGTTTAGTGCACCTTGGGGTCACTTGGGTCAAGCATGGTTGCAAGTGTTCCAGTGCCTCCATGGGTGGAATGGGGTTTTCACTAGTGTTTACCTGGCCAACCAAAGCTGATTGAGCTGATGGTTTGATGCCAAGTTGGATGGTTTGAAAGATATGTTGCTAAGCTTCTTTCAACTGACCCTCACTACAAGTTTTGGCATTGACTGAGATTGCCTTGCCAAATGCAAATGAAGTCGCATCGCCCAAAATTGAGAGAGGTTATTGTAGACCTCAAAAACATGATCTCATAGCCCCTAATAGTAATTTTATACCTCTCACAAGATCTGAGATATGAGCCATGGAAGATCGCTGCCCAATCATGCTTAGTGCACCTTGGGGTCACTTAGGTCAAGCGTGGTTGTGAGTGTTCCGATGACTACATGGGTGGAATGGGGTTGTCACTAGCATTTACCTGGCCAACCAAAGCTGATGGATAAGATGGTTTGATGCAATGTCAGATGGTTTGAAAGATACGCTATTGAGCCGCTTTCAACTAACCCTCATTGCAAGTTTTGGCATCGACTGAGATCGCCTTGCCAAATGCAAATGAAGTCAAATTGCCCAAAACTGAGAGAGGTTATTGTAGAACTCAAAAACACAATCCCATAGCACCTAATGATTTTTCAATACCTCTCACAAGCTCTGAGATACGAGCCATGGAAGATTTCTGCCCAATCATGCGTAGTGCACCTTGGGGTCACTCAGGTCAAGCGTGGTCGTGAGCATTTTGGTGACTCCATGGGTAGAATGGGGTTGTTACTAGTATTTACCTAGCCAACTAGAGTTGATGGAGTAGATGGTTTGATGCTAGGTCAGATAGTTTGAAAGATATGCTATTGAGCCACTTTCAACTGACCCTCACTGCAAGTTTTGGCATCGACTGAGATCACCTTGCCAAATGCAAATGAAGTTGAATCACCCAAACTGAGAGAGGTTATTGTAGACCTCAGAAACATGATCTTGTAGCACCTGACAATTTTTTGATACCTCTCACAAGGTTTGAGATATGAGCCCTGGAAGATCACTGCCCAATCGTGCTTAGTGCACCTTGCGGTCACTTGGGTCGAGCATGGTCACGAGCATTCAGGTGACTCTGTGGGTGGAATAGGGTTGTCACTAACATTTACTTGGCCAATCAAAGTTGATGGAGTAGATGGTTTGATGCTAGGTCAGATAGTTTGAAAGATATGTTGTTGAGCCGCTTTTAACTGACCCTCACTACAACTTTTGGCATCAACTGAGATCACCTTTCCAAATGCAAACAAAGTTGAATCACCATAAATCGAGAGAGGTTATTGTAGACGTCAGAAACACAATCCTGTAGCCCCTAAAAAATTTTCAATACCTCTCATGAGGTCTGAGATACAAGCCTCAGAAGATCACTACATAATCATGCTTCGTGCACCTTGGGGTAACTTGGGTCGAGCATGGTCACGAGTGTTCTGGTGACTCCATGGGTAGAATGGGGTTGTCACTGGCATTAGGACCCCTTCAGACACATTTGCCCCTAGGAAATCCCGATGACCCCTTTTGACACATTGGAATTCTCAAGTGTGTCTTAAGCGGTCCTAGGACCCCTTCGAACACATTTGAGCATTCAAATGTGTCAAAAGGGGTCATGGAGACTCCCTAGGGTTCCTAGTATGCCTTATCACATGTTAGGACCCCTAAGAAGTACCAATGACCCATTTTGACACATTGGAATGCTCAAGTGTGTCTTAAGGGGTCCTAGGACCCCTTAAGCCACACGTGAGCATTCAAATGTGTCAAAAGTGGTCATGGTGACTCCCTAGGGGTCCTAGTATGCCTTATCACATGTTAGGAACCCTAGGAAGTCTTGATGACCCATTTTGACACATTGGAATGCTCAAGTGTGTCTTAAGGGGTCCTAAGACCCCTTAAGACACACGTGAGTGTTCAAATGTATCAAAAGGGGTCATGGGGACTCCTTAGGGGTCCTAGTATGCCTTATCATGTATTAGGACCCCTACGAAGTCCCGGTGACCCCTTTTGAAACATTAGAATGCTCAAGTGTGTCTTAAGGGGTCATAGGACCCCTTCGGACACACTTGAGCATTCAAATGTGTCAAAATGGGTCATGAGGACTCCCTAGGGGTCCTAGTACACCTTATCACACGTTAGGACCCCTAGGAAGTCTTGTTGACCCCTTTTGACACATTGGAATGCTCAAGTGTGTCTTAAGGTGATGCAAAGTGGCAAGCGGAAGCCTTCAAACAGTGAACAACTGGTTAGTTTCAAGGTCTCAACTACCCAAATAGGGATCCAAGTGCCCAATACTTATTACAAGTATGGTAAGGACTAGCTGAAATGGTTATCACAACCCAAACACCCAAGACAACCTAATCACTAGGCTATGCCAAGTCCCAAGCACCAACAATTGAGAAGTTACTAAGAGGTCTCCTTAACTCAATAGACAACCAAACCCCATGAAATGACTTATAAGACTAGGGGTGGCCTACAATAACTGATCTAGCCTATTTAGGTCCTATTCCTTTAGTTCCAATGGTTCTTTCATTTACAAGCCACACATAACACTAGGTTGCTTCATAAACCAAGGATTTGGCTTGTAGCCCTTCCTAGGAGGAAATTTGAACATAATTCAAAATGCTTCCAAATGAGATATTTAATTGGTTAGGGATTCTGATACCCTTTTGGGGTTTATAAAACATATCCAAGCACCAAGGAGTGGCGACAAGAAGAATTCACTGATGTTACAATGTTAGACCAGGCTAATAGGCCTAATCAGGTCTCCAAATGCACTACAAGTGCCCTTTCTCCTAAGCCAATGCACAAAATAAGTATGGGGGAATGTTTTGATATACAAAAGGACTCAAAGTCCAAGTTTTTGAGTCTTGATGAATCCCCAACCAAAGGTTATGGTGACTGTCCTAAGTCACAAACTCATGCACACGTAGAGATGTACACCTAGGGCTTTATGGTAAAACCAACTCCCTGCAAAACTCCACCTCTAACCTACATATTTTGAAAGTGCATAAATGAAGGTTGAATTCCACCAAGGGGCATTAGATTTCCATGGTGGAATTAGGTCAAAAGATCAAACCCTATCGAAATCCTACTCGAGACCTTCAATCCAGGCAAGCATACAAGAAACATTGATATCTTTTAAACTAGAATGAATTAGAACATGAATCCAATTGTAGATGAAAGTAGATTGGATGAAAAAACTTTTGGTCTCAAATATTCATGCAAAATAGTTTGTACCTGTCTGTACTAGGGCACTGTTCCTAAGAATTGCAGAGAAATGGTTTGTTTTTTTATTGATTCAAATGCCAAATTACACATCTTACCTTCCACCCACCTGAAAGGGCTTATTGAAGGCTTCCCACATCAGTTAAAACTGAAATTTAAACCATCTAAATATTGGGGGCATGATTACAACTTTTGGCAAGAAGTTGTTAAAGTGGCTAAGCAACTTTTACAATATTTTTGCAACTTTTGCTTTCTAGGAGACCAAACTTGGTCTATGCCTAATCTAGTGATCTAACATGGATCTAAAACCTTTAAAACATGAAAGTAACTAAAATCCTATGATTTTAGGCCCATTGACCACTTTTCACTATAGTTAGCCAGGGGCTTATAGTTGTGCCAATCTTGGAACTAGGCCTTACAACCTGGTCTAGGTGCCTGACTGATAAATCTAAGTTAAACTAGATGTGTTTAGGACTCTTAAGAGAATTGTTTGTTGAGTCTAGAGTAGGTGCTCCTGCACCATACTCCCCTTGAGTTTTAAAACTCAAGTCCCTACTTGAGGATAACTGGTCCACTGAAGTCCCATGTTATTTGATTGGGTCTTCGGTCAACCAAGTAGCATCTATGTTGGGGAGTTCCTTCCATTTGACTAAGTACTGCATGTACTTCTTAGTTCGGGTCTGCCTTAATAGCTTTGTGTCCAAAATTTCTTCTAACTCCACTGGTTTTCTTTGGGGAAGATTTATGACATAGTCTTCATCTTTGATGTTTGTTTCCTCACCTTGCTCATTCATTGAACATGTTGTAGCTTTGTATGGTGTGAGGTCTACCACATTGAATATTGGAGAGATTTGCAAGGCTGGAGGAAGAGAGATTCCATAGGCATTCTCACCTATTTTATTAAGTATGCTACATGGACCTACTTTCTTCATTTGTAGTTTGGAGTATCTACCCTTAGGTAGTCTCTCTTTCCTTAGGAATGCCCAAACCTTGTCTCCCACTTTGAAGTGGACCTCTCTTCTTCTTTTATCAGCACTTTCCTTATACTTCAAACTTGACCTTTGCAATGCTTCTTTTACCTCCTATTGTACCTTTGTGATGACCTCTGCTATTTCTTGGCCTTGAGCACTGACTTTGAAGTCAGATGATAGTTCAATCAGGTCTAATGGTCCTTTGGGATGAAGGCCATATACTGCTTGGAATGGGGTCTTACCGGTTGACCTGTTTATACAGTCATTGAATGCAAACTCTTCTTGGGGTAGGAGTGTATCCCAACTTTGAGAATATTACTTGGTTAGGAATCTTAGGAGATTTCCTAAGGATCTGTTTACTACCTCAATCTGTCCATTTGTTTTTGCGTGATAGGAAGAGCTATAGGTGAGGTTTGTTCCCAACTTCTTGAAGAGTGTCCTCCAAAAATATCCTTGGAACTTTACATCCCTGTCAGATACAATTGTCTGAGGTAAGCCATGAATTCTAACTACTTCTTTGAAGAAGAGATTGGCTATGTGAGATGCATCATTTGTGCTTTTGCATGGTACAAAATGGACCATTTTGCTGAATATATCCACTATGACCAAAACACTATCAAATCCTTGCTTGGTCTTAGGCAGTCCCATTACAAAATCCATTGAGATGGACTCCCAAGGTCTTGAAGGGATTGGTAAGGGTTGGTAGAGCCCTTGATTTGTTGTCATTCCTTTAGCTTGCTGGCAGATTGTGCAAGTCTCTATAAACTTCTTGACATCATTGTTCAACTTAGGCCAAAAATAGCTCCTCTTCATCATGTCTTTTGTCTTATCAATGCCAAAGTGACCTCCTAGGCCACCACAGTGCTTCTCTCTTATTATATTTTTCCTCATTAAGAACTTTGGTATACATAGTTGGGCTCCTTTGAATAGAAGTCCATTCTGAATCAGATATTCAAAAAAGTCAGTGTGGTATCTGCCAACCATCTTTGTGCAAATCTGATATATCTCTGCAAACTCAAGGCCATCTAGGTACAAGTGTTTGAGGGACTCAATTCCCACACTTTGTAATTGAACTTCTTCGATCAGACCAATCCTCCTGCTAAGGGCATCAACAACTTTGTTTGCTACACCCTTTTTATGCTTGATATTGAAGGTATAGGCCTGCAACTGCTCTACCCATTTCAGATGTTTGACAAAGAGTTTCTCTTGAGAATTTAAGAAACTTAATGCATGGTTGTCAGTGTATACTACAAACTCTTTTGGAATCAAATAGTGCCTCCATTTCTTGCAGGCTTGGACCATGGCATAGAGCTCTAGGTCATAGGTAGAGTACTTTCTTTTAGCCTCATTCAATGTCTCTAAGAAGAAAGCAACTGCCTTGCCTTCTTGGCTTAGGACTGCACCTATAGCCAAATTGCTTGCATCTGTCTCCACAGTGAAGACTTTGTTAAAATCAGGGAGGACCAAGATAGGGTATTGGGAGACTCTATTCTTTAGGTATTGGAATGCATCATTGGCTTCCTTTTTCCACACAAATTTAGTCTTCTTTACACCTTTAATAGTTTCAAGCATTGGTGCACACACATGACTGAAATTTTTGTTAAACTTTCTATAGAAAGTTGCAAGTCCATGGAAGCTTCTTACATCACCTTGGTTCTTTGGTGGAGGCCAATTAATGATTGCTTCTACCTTCTCAAGATCCATCTTGAGGGTACCTTGTGAGATCACAAATCCTAGGAACACAAGTTCCTTCCTCATAAACATGCACTTTTCCAAGTTGATTACCAACTTGTGCTGATAGAGTCTTCTTAGTACCTATTCCACATGATCAAGATGGTCTTCCTTCCTATGACTAAATATTAGTATGTCATCAAGGTAAAAAACAACAAATTTTCCAACAAAATCAATGAATATCTCATTCATAAGCCTCATAAAAGTGCTAGGGGCATTGCTTAAGCCAAAGGGCATTACTAACCATTCAAACAAACCTTCAGTAGTCTTGAATGTTGTTTTCCATTCATCTCCTAGTTTGATTCTGATTTGATGGTATCCAGACTTTAGGTCTATCTTGGTGAAGTAGCAAGCACCTCCTAGTAGGTCCTCAATCCTTGGCATGGGGAATCTATACCTTATGGTGATTTCATTTAGGGCCCTGCTGTCGATACATAACCTCCATTTTCCATCCTTTTTAGTGGCCAAGACTAACGGTACTACACATGGACTGAGACTCTTTTGAATGAGTCCTCTTTCCAACAATTCAGTGACCTATTTTGCAATCTCTGCATGCTGCAGGGGTGTCATTTTGTATGGTGCCTTATTAGGTAGGGATGAGCCTAGTATGAGGTCAATTTGGTGATTAATATCCCTAATGGGAGGGAGACTAGTGGGCAGGTCACTAGCAGTGATATCTCTATACTTTTGCAGTAGTTCCATGGCTTCCTTTGGCATAGGCTCTTTTTTATCAGACTTGGTGTTATCCTTGGGCTTTGAGATTAGGACAAAGGCTTCAATATCAAGTTCCTTCAAGGTTTTCAACATCTCTTTTTCTCCCATGATAATCACAGTGGGTTTTTTTCATATTTGTTATCCAGCAGGGGCTTCATAGTAAAGGTTTTCCCATCATTAGTGATAGAGTAGGTGTTCTTCCTACAATGGTGTATGGAATCTACATCAAATTTATAGGGCCTACCTAGAAGGATGTGTGAGGCATCCATCTCAACCACATCACAAAGAAATTTGTCCCTAAAATCTACAATTGAGAACTCTATCCATGCTTATTCTGTTACTAGAGTTTGTTGGCATTTTGTTAACCATGAAACATGATAGGGGAAAGGGTGTGGCTTCTTAGGGAGTTTTAACTTCTGAACCATTTCACAAGATACAAGATTTTCAGTTGAACCAAAATCTATTAGTAGATTACATACCTTTCCATGACATTTGATCTTTGTCCTGAAGAGATTCTTCCTTTGTGGAGGTTCTTGGGTTTGTGGCACTTGAAGGAAGACCTACCTCATCATCAAACATACTCCTTCCTCTAGTTCCAAATCTCTAGCATCAACATTTTCTTCTTGTTTATCTTCTTGGACAAGTTGTGCTCTCCTCTCACCTTGGTTATTGTTGTTCCTCTTCTCAGGGCATCTTCCTACATGATGTCCCATTTGATTGCAATAGAAACATTTCAATGGTCCATTACCTCTTCCTGAGTTCTTCCTTCCCCTATTGAAGGGCCTCCTTCCTCTATAGTTTCCTCTTGAATTAGAGTTACTATTTTCTTTGTCTCCTTGGTCAGGGGTCCTGCTGCTACTACCACTATTTTGTCCCTTGTTCCAAGAGTTTCCTTTACCTCTAAAGTTCTTCCCATTATCATTACTCTTCCCTTTGCCAAAATCCTATTTTCTTATCCATTTTTCCTCTACCTTGAGTGCCATTTGATAGCACCTATTGACTGTGGTAGGGTAGTGTAGGCTTAGCTCCTCTTGAATGGATACCTTCAAGCCATTCATGTATCTTGCTAGTTTTTCTTCTTCATCTTCTACCATATTGGTCTTCATACATAATTTTAGGAACTCCTCGGTGTATGATCCTACATCCTTGTCTTTTTGTTTCAGACTTTGCTTCCTCCTATGGAGTTGTACCCCATAATCTTCAAGCACATATGTCTCCCTAATCAATGCTATCATCTTGATCCATGAATTGACCATGATCTTTCCATTCTTCACCCTCTTTGTTTGGATGAAGTTCCACCAAGTTAGGGCTGCTCCCTTTAACTTGGATCTTTCCACCTTTACCCTCTTCTTTTCAAGGATGTCCTCACATTCAAAGAATGTTGTCAAAGCCTCTATCCAATCCAAGGGTAAATCTGCATTCATCTTGCCATTAAAGACTGACAAATCTATCTTCTCCTCCATGGTTCTCCTCCCCATGGATTTTAAGGCATCTACAAAAGGCCTTTGGTCTGTAGGGATGTGTTGTTCAGGATCATCCTCCTCTTCTTCTTTCCCCTCTTCATTTTAAGACCCATCTTCTTTTCTCTTGTCAACCTTCTTCTCAAGCTCTTGAAGCCTCTTAGTTAAGGTTGTGTTTGCAGCCCTTTTCTAACTCACTATTTGTGACCCTTGTAGGGATATATTCATCCTCAAGAGCAGACATAGCTTTGATACCACTTGATGCAAAGTGGCAAGCGGAAGCCTTCAAACAGTGAACAATTGGTGAGTTTCAAGGTCTCAACTACCCAAATAGGGATCCAAGAGCCCAATACTTATTGCAAGTATGGTAAGGACTAGGGGAAATGGTTATCACAACCCAAATGCCCAAGACAACGTAATCAATAGGCTATGCCAAGTCCCAAGCACCAACAATTGAGAAGTTACTAAGAGGTCTCCTTAACTCAATAGACAACCAAACCCCATGAAATGACTTATAAGACTAGGGGTGGCCTAAAATCATTTATATAGCCTATTTAGGTCCTATTCCTTTAGTTCCAATTTTTCTTTCATTTACAAGCCACACATAACACTAGGTTGCTTCATAAACCAAGGATTTGGCTTCTAGCCCTTCCTAGGAGGAAATTTGAACATAAGTCAAAATGATTCTAAATGAGACATTTAATTGGTTAGGGATTCTGATACCCTTTTGGGTTTTATAAAACATATCCAAGCACCAAGGAGTGGAGACAAGCAGAAATCACTGATGTTACAATGTTAGACCGGGCTAATAGGCCTAATTAGGTCTCCAAATGCACTACAAGTGCTCTTTCTCCTAAGCCAATGCACAAAATAAGTATGGGAGCATGTGTGGATATACAAAAGGACTCAGAATCCAAGTTTTTGAGTCTTGATGAATCCCCAACCAAAGGTTATGGTGACTATCCTAAGTCACAAACTGGTGCACACATAGAGATGTACACCTAGGGCTTTGTGGTAAAACCAACTCCCTACAAAAATCCACCTCTAACCTACATATTTTGAAATTGCATAAACAAAGGTCAAATTCCATAAAGGGGCATTAGATTACCATGGTGGAATTGGGTCAAAAGATCAAACCCTATCCGAATCCTGCTGGAGACCTTCAATCCAGGCAAGCACACAAGAAACCCTGATATCTCTTAGAATAGAATGAATTAGAATATGAATCCAATTGTAGATGAAATTATATTGGATGAAAAAACTTTTGGTCTCAAAGATTCATGCACACTAGTCTGTACCTATCTGTACTAGGGCATTGTTCCTGAGAATTGCAGAGAAATGGTTTGTTTTTTTATTGATTCAAATGCCAAATTACACATCTTACCTTCCACCTACCTGAAAGGGCTTATTGAAGGCTTCCCCCATCGGTTATAACTGAAATTTAAACCATCTAACCATTGGGGGAATGATTACAACTTTTGGCAAGAAGTTGTTAAAGTTGCTAAGCAACTTTTACTACATTTTTGCAACTTTTGCTTTCTAGGAGACCAAACTTGGTCTATGCCTAATCTAGTGATCCAACATGGATCTAAAACCTTAAAAACATGAAAATAACTAAAAAACTATGATTTTAGGCCCATTGACCTCTTTTGACCATACTTAGCCAGGGGCTTATAGTTGTGCCAATCCTGGAACTAGGCCTTACAACTTGGTCTAGGTGCCTGATTGATATATCTAAGTGAATAGTGGTAAAATGGATTCACCTCTATTCAAATGTAAAGGGGGAAATATGAGATCTATTCTCAAACCCAAATTCCCCAAAGAAAGAGATCTAATTTGATCAACCAAAAAGGTTAATACACAATCAAATCAATTTATGTATGAATATGGAAAAGAAAGAGAGTAAATCTAATATTTCCCTATGGAGGATATGATGTTTGGAATATAGAATAATTGAAATACAAATACTAACCTCAAATTAGGGTAGATCTGGAAAATGTTAAATTCTGATGTCTGTGTACACTTTCAGGAAAAATCTAAAACCTGTCTTGGACTGGAAATGTCGAGACAGAGAAAACCCAGAAATCTTTCTTCGGGATGGCTCAGCTCGGGTTTGACCCTCATAAAAGGTCAAATACTACATTCTTTATTTAAAGTCTGATTCAAATTCTGTTCATAGATCTTGGAATATTTTCGAAAAGGGTATCCAAATTCACTCTTAGATCTGAAATTTTGCACCTATACCTGCAAGAAAATGGGGATTTTTGTTGTATGGGGGGTTTGCCTTGGTCAAACCCAAGTTTATGAATTAACCTTGAAATTGAATTTAAATATATTGTGCATAAACAAATTAATTGAAACAAATCACCTCTCTTTTGTTGAAGTCCTTGTAGAGGATTCAAATCCTCAAATCCACAAGTAGGAATGCTTCAATGGATGTAGGATGTCTCCAATCAATGGTATTTGATCTTCAACACCAATCTCGATTTGATCTTTGCATATGAGAAGGCTTGAATGAATGGAGAAGGATGGATCTTCAAGGGAGCTCCAAAGAGATTGAATCCTTCAATGGCTAACAATCGATCTCCTTGATGGATGAATGCTTGAATGCTTGAATGCTTGAAAACTTTCTTGACTGTTTGATCACCTTGAGGGCTTGAGATGTGAATGATGGATGTAAAAATGAGAGAGGAAGGCCTCCTTTTATAGTGGTCTAGGGCACACTCCTCTAGAGGGGCGACCTTGGAGAATTAAATCCCAATTAGGTCCTTACCTTTAGAAAATATACCTAGATTAAATGCAATTAAAGGATTTACCATCCCAAAACCTGAAATGGCTGACTCAGAGGTGGGAAAATAAATCTCTCGAAAGCCCGAAGCCCAGAAATTCTAGAAATTGGAAATTTGAAGAATGGGGTTAAAGTCAACATTGGACCTGACCTAGTTAGGTTTGAGCTTGACCCTGACCTAGTCAAGTTTGACCTTGAATCTGATCCTAGTCCCATTTAAACTCAGAACTAAGTCAGGAGGTCCCAGGGATGCCCAGAAACCTAGAAATGACGCCAGAATAGGATAGAATGTCAAGGATAGACATAAAATCCTATGATTAATGTGATGAAGGCAAAGAGGATCTATTTCTACATCCTACCTAGAAAATAGAGCCATGGAAGAGGGAAATTCAAGAGAATCCTTAAGATCCTAACCCTAATTTCACCTAGAATGAAGAAATCAAGTGCGGGGAAGAAGTGGAAAGTAGGGAGAAAGCCAAATACATGCAAAGACCTGATCAAGCTACTTGACATGACCCCAAACCACTTACTCAAAGGGCTAAACACTCTTATCATGGAAGTGCTTCTATTTTAAGATGGTACATTAAGCCCCCACTTTAGCAAGATTATGGACTCGATGCAAACTCTTGGTAAAGGAGATCAGAATAAAAAGATAATCTTATCATAATCCAAGGGACAAAGAGAGACCTTAAGCCTCTAGGGACTCAAGTCTTCATCAACTCCTAAATCACAATAAGATAAACATCTCTAGAGAGAGAAAGAAGGTGTGATTACCTCACCCAATGAGAACTTATGTCCCATTATGAACCACACAAGAAAATGGTGCAACTAGAAAGATGGAATTGAATCGCCTAGTGAATGTGGCTACTCACTAGTCAACCCATCAAGGATTTATCCTTAGGAATATTCTATTCCATAAGAATAAAACTAAAAACAAAAACAAAAGAGATCCAATCTTAAGGACACTTCCAACCTTAAGGGATCAAACTATATGTATATTGAAACTGGAGGGATCAAGAGATCCTAAAATATAAATATGTGCTTTAAGGATTAGTTACTAATCCAAAAAGGGAAAAGAAGTATCTTGAAAACTATATTTGTGTATTGAAAAGTGTGTGTGTGCAATAGGTGAGCGGAGCGTATGCCCCCACATTAAAGTCATTCCTGACACTTTAACAGGAGCAATGGCTTTAACAAAAACATAAACAACTCCACTGATTATGTTTCCATGTTGAGATGCCCCCAGACAAAGACAAATCAAAGTAAATATCATAGAAACATATAGAGAACATAGAAGGGATCTACCTACCATGGGGTCAGTATGATCATAAGATAATATATATATAATATTATTGCAAATGAATTGACATCATTCCCCAAAGAAAGTAGAACTACAATCACAAAGGAGGAAAGATCACATAAGATATACGAAGGAGAATATTTTTGGACCACAATATGAAGACCAAAAAGAATTAGTGCTACCATATCTCGAATCCAAGTAGATTATATAAGGAAACATTTACAAGCAATAGCATAGTTACAACATAACATTGAACAACACATAGAAGAATAGAGATACATATAGAGGAATTTGAACAATAGTTTTGATTCCTTCATCACCTTGTACCAACTGAGTAACAAGGATTGTATAAAATAATCTAACAACATTTAGAAAACACATTATGGGAGAAGCACAGTACAACAGGAAAACACACAACAAAGCTACCACAAAGGACAAGCTGATCAAGTGTGCTGCCTACTTTCCCCATCTCATTGTATATCATTTAGGGAAGGTGGGTAACTCGCAAGAGGGACTATATCCAACACACTAGGAATGATAGCTAGTTCCAAACAAGGATCCTCTTGAGAATCACTATGTTCAACACTAGGTGTAAGAGTTAATTGTGATGAAAGCATATTAGGTAAATCAATGTCAATGTCAATAGTTTCATATTCATCATTAACATCATCAATATCATCAAGAGTATCTTCTTCATCCAAATTAATCAAAATAGGATCTAAGATATGAATATAATCATCATAATCATGCATGTGAACATCATTATTAGTAACAACATCTTCTAATACATTATGCATAGGCTTATCCGAAGAAGATAGAGATCTTTTAGCTTTAGCATGAGCACGATGCTTTTTACGATGTTCATTAGCAGACCGATTACATTTTGATTTATTTGAAATATGTTGAGAACTAGGAGGAACAATCACAAGGTCCTTCATAGGTTCTTTAGGAAGATCAATAGGATTATCAACCATAGGAGAAACAATCACAGGATCTTGGATAGATTTGGTAGAAGGAACTTGATTAACAGAACTAGAAGCCATAGTTAAAGGAGGTATCAAAGGTGTAGGTAAAAAACCACGATTAAGATCCATAGGAGGTATGCTTAATTGAAGAATATTATGATGCTTATAAGCTTGATATGATTGAAAAATATTATCAGGGTGAGGAGGACTTGAATTAGGTAATGAAGGCCAAAAGAAATCGAGAGCAGCACAATCTCTAGGCCTAGAAGGTTGATATAGACTATAATTGATCATCTTCACTTCTCCATCATGAATTAACTTAAGACACTTATGGATAGGTGAAGCAACAACATGCATGGAAGTCAACCAAGGCAAACCTACCTTAACTTGAAATTGATCAGAAGTAGGAACCACAACAAAGGTAGTGTTCACAAGCTTTCCAAAAAGTTCAACTGGCAAGGTAATAGAACCAAATGATGGATAAAGAAAACCATTGCAATTTTGAATCCACACATCCGATGTATCATAAAAATCACATTGTAAGCTTTTCATAATAATATTTTCTTCAGTGATAACATTGACTAAGGAGGTAGGATCAATAAGACAACCTTGAGTAGTTATCTGAGCAATCCTAGCAGCAATATAAAGGGGACCATCAAGAGCTTTAATAGTCTCAGAGTCATCAAAGGTAATCAAAAGTTCCTGAGGTCTTTTATTCTTAAATTTTTGTCGAGGTTTAGGTTGAGGTTTCATTTTAGGTTTAGGTTTTGGTCGAGGTTGAGTGTGAACTTGAGGTTGAATCTGATTTTGAAGTTGAGATTGAGGTTGAAGTGGAGATACAGACTGATCAACATGCTCCACTTTATTAACAACATTATTGAGATCATCCATCTTTGAATCATACACAATTTCCATAGTAGATGATTGAGCAATAGTATTAGTATCATGCATAGGTAAAGGGTTTGTATAAATTTGAATGTTCTAATTAGGAGGAGAGACAGATTGATTTCCACTACTATCTAGATTATCAACAAATAAAACTTTAGAATCAATTAGATCTTGAACCTTATGTTTTAAAGAATAAAATCTCTCAATATCATGACCATTCTGACGATGATATTGACAAAAAGCATTTTGATCAAAAGATTTAGATGCAATCGTAGTAGGTAAAAGAGGTAGAATAGGAGGTAAAGTAATCATATTAGCAGCTAACAACCTATTCATAATAGCATGTAAAGTTTCAGAAAGAGGAGTAAACATACGATTTAATCAAAAAGTAGTGGATGTAGAAGTGGCATTATGAGATGCAACAACAACCTGATCAGTAACTGCATTCACTTGTTTGTTTATCTTGACATAATTGTTGAATTTTTTAAACTTATTTGGATTAAGAGTAGCATCACTCTTATCAACTGAAACATGAGCAATTGGAGTGTTGCTCTCAAATTAACTCACTTGTAATTGATAATGATGAAGTGTTGCACAAAGTTGTTGAAAAGAGGTAAATTCAGTAAGAAGAATCTTATCTCTAATATCCTTTTGTAAATTTGAAATAAACATACGTTGAATATCAATATCAGGAATAGGATAGGAAATCTGAGCATGCAAATGCTTAAATCTACCAATAAATTCAGTCAATTTTTCTTTAGCACTTTGTTTACAATGCATCAAATCAGTCAAAGACACTTGCAGGCCAATATTATTTTGAAATTGTTGAATAAAGGCATTAGCAAGTTGTGGAAAGGAATCAATTGAATAAGGAGGCAAGGAACAATACCATTGTAAGGCCTTTTCATGAAATGTTCTAGCAAATAGTTTGGCTAAAATCCTATGGTCATGAGCATAATCACTACAAAGGATTTGGAATGTTTTAACATGATGAACAGGATCTCCTTTTCCATTATAATTCTCAAGATGAGGCATCTCACCTTGTTGAGGAACAGGAGTATGAATAATATCCCAGGACAAGGGACTTCCCATGTCACATGTAGGAATACTAAACTTGTTTTGAGTTAAGAAAACAAGTTGTTGTAAGGATGATACAATTTGAGCCAAACTGATGATGGTTGAATCAGTAGAAGAAATAGGAGGAGTAGCAACATTAGACACACTAGGTAAAGTGTAAGAAGCTGTAGGAATAGAGGACACAACTAGAGGAACACTAGGAATTACAGTTGGAAGCAGATTGGAATAAGTAAAAGGAACATTATGATATGAAGGTTGTGATGTAGAAAGGGACACATGAGGAACACTCATAGGAACAAAGGGAACTGTCACAGTCACCAAAGAAGGAGTATAGATAGGAATACTAGGTAAAGGATTAGAAGGAGGTTCAACACTAGTGATAGGAGGAATCAACCCTAAATCTTGAGCTTCTTGAGCTAAAGGTTTAACATTTGAATGCACAAGATGAGTAGTACCATGCAAGAGGTTAACACCTTGATCACTATCATGAAGAAATTTCTTAAGAGCCTCTATAGCTTGAATGGAATGTTGATTATGGTTTTCTTGCAGAAGTCAATTACCCATTTTATCAAGTTCAATGGAAAGTTTTTGGACTTGTTCATGAGGAACTCTTAAAACATCGTCCTCATCATGAGATGAGTGAGAAGAGTTTTGCTCCATAGGAGGATTGGAATCATGAAGAATCAAGTTATCATCAGGGATCCTAAGGAAAGGAGAAGAAGATTTAGGATCAAAGGCACCCATAACTCTACGACTTCTTCTAACTAGAATGTTATAAGTAGGACTAGTGGTAGTAAAGCTCATAAACCAATGTAATGCAAATGAACTAAACTAAGAACATATAAAGCATGAATATGAAATCCAATTAGCATGCAAGATCAATCACAAAAGACAAATCTAATACTAACAAGATAAAAGGAAAGAATAATAAGGCATCCAATTCCACAAAAGAAAAGAGAGTAAGTATGTCGGGTTCACCAAAATGAATAGTGGTAAAATGGATTCACCTCTATTCAAATGTAAAGGGGGAAATATGAGATCTATTCTCAAACCCAAATTCCCCAAAGAAAGAGATCTAATTTGATCAACTAAAAAGGTTCATACACAATCAAATCAATTTATGGATGAATATGGAAAAGAAAGAGAGTAAATCTAATATTTCCCTATGGAGGATATGATGTTTGGAATATAAAATAATTGAAATACAAATACTAACCTCAAATTAGGGCAGATCTAGAAAATGTTGAATTCTGATGTCTATGTACACTTTCAAGAAAATATGAAACCTCTCTTAGACTGGAAATGCCGAGACAAAGAAAACCCAGAAATATTTTTTTAAGATGGCTCAACTCGGGTTTGACCCTCATAAAAGGTCAAATACTACATTATTTATTTAAAGTCCGACTCAAATTCTGTTCGCAGATCTCAGAAGATTGTCGAAAAGGGTATCCAAATTCACTCTCAAATCTAAAATTCCACACCTATACCTGCAAGAAAATGGGGATTTTTTTTGTATGGGGGGTTTGCCTTGGTCAAACCCCAGTTTAGGAATTAACCTTGAAATTGAATTGAAATATATTGTCCATCAACAAAGTAATTGAAACAAATCACCTCGCTTATGTTGAAGTCCTTGTAGAGTATTTGAATCCTCATATCCACAAGTAGGAACGCTTCAATGGATGAATGGATTGCTCCAATCAATGGTATTTGATCTTCAACACCAATCTTGATTTGATCTTTGCATTTGAGAAGGCTTGAATGAATGGAGAAGGATGGATCTTCAAGGGGGATCCAAAGAGATTTAATCCTTCAATGGCTAACAATGGATCTCCTTGATGGATGAATACTTGAACACTTGAATGCTTGAAAACTTTCTTGAATGCTTGATCACCTTGAGGGCTTGAGATGTGAATGATGGATGTGAAAATGAGAGAGGAAGGCCTCCTTTTATAGAGATCTAGGGCACACTCCTCTAGAGGGACCACCTTGGAGAATTAAATCCCAATTAGGTCCTTACCTTTAGAAAATATACCTAGATTAAATGCAATTAAAGGATTTACCATCCTGAAACCCGAAATGGCCGACCCGGAGGCGGAAAAATAAATCTCCCAAAAGCCCGAAGCCCAAAAATTCTGGAAATTGGAAATTTGAAGAATGGGGTCAAAGTCAAGGTTGGACCTGACCTAGTCAGGTTCAAGCTCAACTCTGACCTAGTCAGGTTCGACCTCGAATCTGACCCTGGTCCCAGTAAAACTCAAAACCAAGTCAGGAGGTCCTGGGGATGCCTAGAAACCTAGAACTGATGCCAGAAAAGGATAGAATGTCAGGGATAGACATAAAATCCTATGATTACTATGATGAAGGATAGGAGGATCTATTTATACATCCTACCTATAAAATAGAGCCATGGAAGAGGGAAATTCAGGAGAATCCTTAAGATCCTAACCCTAATTTCACCTAGAATGAAGAAAACAAGTGCGGGGAAGAAGTGGAAAGTGGGGAGAAAGCCAAATACATACAAAGACCTGATCAAGGCACTTGACATGACCCCAAACCACATAATAGGAGGGTGAAACACTCTTATCATGGAAGTGCTTCCATTTTAAGATGATACACTAAGTTAAACTAGATATGTTTAGGACTCTTAAGAGTATTGTTTGTTGAGTCTAGAGAAGGTTCTCCTGCACCATAAGGGGTCCTAGGACCCCTTCAGACACACTTGAGCATTAAAATGTGTCAAAATGGGTCATGGGGACTCCCTCGGTGTCCTAGTACACCTTATCATGCATTAGGACCCCTAGGGAGTCCCCATGACCCATTTTGACACTAGGACCCCTTAAGACACACACGAGCATTCAAATGTGTCAAAAGGGGTCATGGGGACTCCCTAGGGGTCCTAGTACACCTTATCATGTGTTAGGACCCCTAGGAAGTCCTGATGACACATTTTCACACATTAGAATGTTGAAATGTGTCTTAAGGGGTCCTAGGACCCCTACGGACACACTTGAGCATTCAAATATGTCAAAAGGGGTCATGGGGACTCCCTAGGTATCCTCGTACACCTTATCACATGTTAGGACCCCTACAAAGTCCCGATGACCCCTTTTGACACATTGGAATGCTCAAGTGTGTCTTAAGGGGTCCTAGGACCCCTTTGGACACACCTGAGAATTCAAATGTGTCAAAAGGGGTCATGGGGACTCCCTAGGGGTCCTAGTATGCCTTATCACACATTAGGACCCCTAGGAAGTCCCAATGACCCCTTTTGGCACATTGGAATGCTCAAGTGTGTCTTAAGGGGTCCTAGGACCCCTTTGGACACACTTGAGCATTCAAATGTGTCAAAAGGGGTCATGGGGACTCCCTAGGGGTCCAAGTATGCCTTATCACGCGTTAGGACCCCTAGGAAGTCTTGATGACCCCTTTTGACACATTGGAATGCTCAAGTGTGTCTTCAGCGGTCCTAGGACCCCTTAAGACACACTTGAGCATTCAAATGTGTCAAAAGGGGTCATGGGGACTCCCTAGGGGTCCTAGTATGCCTTATCACATGTTAGGACCCCTAAGAAGTCCCGATGACCCCTTTTGACACATTGGAATGCTCAAGTGTGTCTTAAAGAGTCCTAGGACCCCTTAAGACACACGTGAGCATTCAAATGTGTCAAAAGGGGTCATGGGGACTCCCTAGGGGTCCTAGTATGCCTTATCATGTGTTAGGACCCTTAGGAGGTCCCAATGACCCCTTTTAACACATTGGAATGCTCAAGTGTGTCTTAAGGGGTCCTAGGACCCCTTCGAACACACTTGAGCATTCAAATGTGTCAAAATAGGTCATGGGGACTCCCTAGGGATCCTAGTATGCCTTATCATGCCTTGGGACCCCTAGGAAGTCCCAATGACCCCTTTTGACACATTGGAATGCTCAAGTGTGTCTTAAGGGATCCTAGGACCCCTTCAAACACACTTGAGCATTCAAATGTGTCAAAATGGGTCATGGGGACTCCGTAGGGGTCCTAGTATGCCTTATCATGTGTTAGGACCCCTAGGAAGTCCTGATGACCCCTTTTGACACGTTGGAATGCTCAAGTGTGTCTTAAGGGGTCCTACGACTCCTTAAGACAAATGTGAGCATTCAAATGTGTGAAAATGGGTCATGGGGAGTCCCTAGGGGTCCTAGTATGCCTTATCACATGTTAGGACCTCTAGAAAGTGTCGATGACCCCTTCTGACACATTGGAATGCTCAAGTGTGTCTTGAGGGGTCCTAGGACCCCTTCAGACACACTTGAAGAACATTCAAATGTCTCAAAAGGGGTCATGGGGACTCCCTAGGTGTCCTAGTATAGCTTATCATGCATTAGGACCCCTAGGAAATCCTGATGACCCCTTTTGACACATTGGAATGCTCAAGTGTGTCTTAAGGGATCCTAGGACCCCTTTAGACACACTTGAGCATTCAAATGTGTCAAAAAGGGTCATGGGGACTTCTTAGGGGTCCTAGTATGCCTTATCATGCGCTAGGAACCCTGGGAAGTCCCGATGACCCCTTTTGACACATTGGAATGCTCAAGTGTGTCTTAAGGGGTCCTAGCACCCCTTCGGACACACTTGAGCATTCAAATCTGTCAAAAGGGATCATGCAGACTCCCTAGAGATCCTAGTATGCCTTATCAGGTGTTAGCACACCTAGGAAGTCCCGATGACCCCTTTTGACACATTAGAATGCTCAAGTGTGTCTTAAGGGGTCCTAGAACCCCTTAAGACACACTTGAGCATTCAAATGTGTCAAAAGGGGTCATGGGGACTCCCTAAGGGTCCTAGTACACCTTATCATGTGTTAGGACCCCTAAGAAGTCCCGATGACCCCTTATGACACATTGGAATGTTGAAGTGTGTCTTAAGGGGTCCTAGGACCCCTTAAGACACACGTGAGCATTCAAATGTGTCAAAAGGGGTCATGGGGACTCCCTAAGGGTCCTAGTACACCTTATCATGCGTTAGGACCCCTAGAAAGTCTCGATGACCCCTTTTGACACATCGGAATGCTCAAGTGTGTCTTAAGGTGTCCTAGGACCCCTTCAGACACACTTGAGTGTTCAAATGTGTCAAAAGGGGTCATGGAGACTCCCTAGGGGTTCTAGTACACCTTATCACATGTTACGACCCCTAAACAGTCCCGATGACCCCTTTTGACACATTAGAATTCTCAAGTGTGTCTTAAGGGGTCCTAGGACCTCTTCGAACACACTTGAGCATTGAAATGTGTCAAAATGGGTCATGGGGAATCCCTAGGGGTCCTAGTACACCTTATCACGTGTTAGGACCCCTAGGAAGTCCTGATGACCCCTTTTGACACATTGGAATTCTCAGGTGTGTTTTAAGGGTTCCCCTAAGACACACGTGAGTGTTCAAATGGGTCATGGGGACTCCCTAGGGGTCCTAGTGGGCCTTATCACGCATTAGGACCCCTAAGAAGTCTTGATGACCCCTTTTGACACATTGGAATCCTCAAGTGTGTCTTAAGGGGTCCTAGGACCCCTTAAGACACACGTGAGCATTCAAATATGTTAAAAGGGGTCATGGGGACTCCCTAGGGTTCCTAGTATGCCTCATCACACGTTAGGACCCCTAGGAAGTCCTGATGACCCCTTTTGACACATTGGAATGCTCAAGTGTGTCTTAAAGGGTTCTAGGACCCCTTCGGACACACTTGAGCATTCAAATGTGTCAAAATGGGTCATGTGGACTCCCTAGGGGTCCTAGTATGCCTTATCACATGTTAGGACCCGTAGGAAGTCCCGATGACCCCTTTTGACACATTGGAATTCTCAAGTTTGTCTTAAGGGGTCCTAGGCCCCTTAAGACACACATGAGTGTTAAAATGTGTCAAAAGGGGTCATGGGGACTCCCTAGGGGTCCTAGTATGTCTTATCACATGTTAGGACCCCTAGGAAGTCTTGATGACCCCTTTTGACCCATTGGAATGCTCAAGTGTGTCTTAAAGTGTCCTAGGACCTCTTCGAACACACTTGAGCATTCAAATGCGTCAAAATGGGTCATGGGGACTCCCTAGGGGTCCTAGTAGGCCTTATCGCATGTTAGGACCCCTAGGAAGTCTCGATGACCCCTTTTGACACATTGGAATGCTCAAGTGTGTCTTAAGGGGTCCTAGGACAATGTGTCAAAAGGGGTCCTAAGACCCCTTAAGACACACGTGAGTGTTCAAATGTGTCAAAAGGTGTCATGGGGACTCGCTAGGGGTCCTAGTACACCTTATCATGTGTTAGGACCCCTAGGAAGTCCCGATGACCCCTTTTGACACATTAGAATGCTCAAGTGTGTCTTAAGGGGTCCTAGGACCCCTTCGAACACACTTGAGCATTCAAATGTGTCAAAAGGGGTCATGGGGACTCCCTAGGGGTCCTAGTATGCCTTATCACATGTTAGGACTTCTAGGAAGTCCCGATGACCCCTTTTGACACATTGGAATGCTCAAGTGTGTCTTAAGGGGTCCTAGGACCCCTTTGGACACACTTGATCATTCAAATGTGTCAAAATGGGTCACGGGGACTCCCTAGGGGTCCTAGTATGCCTTATCACGCATTAGGACCCCTAGGAAGTCCCGATGACCCCTTTTGACACATTGGAATGCTCAAGTGTGTCTTAAGGGGTCTTAGGACCCCTTCGGACACACTTGAGTGTTCAAATGTGTCAAAATAGGTCATGGGTACTCCCTAGGGGTCCTAGTACACCTTATCACGCATTAGGACCCCTAGGAACTCTCGATGACCGCTTTTGACACATTGGAATGCTCAAGTGTGTCTTAAGGGGTCCTAGGACCCCTTCAGACACACTTGAGTGTTCAAATGTGTCAAAAAGGGTCATGGGGACTCCCTAGGGGTCCTAGTACACCTTATCACATGTTTCCCAGAGAATATCCACAATTCATATACAAAAGGATCATATAGGAAAAATGACAAAAAAATAATAGCTAAAAGATAAAATTTGTCATTAATGTCGGCAGTACCAAGGTCATATCGGCTGTCAAATCCTGGCCTATGATGTGCAAAATGAGCAAACCAAGTGAAATGAAAGGGAAGGGATCGATCAAATAGAGAAGGTGCATCAAATCGGATCAATATCATAATAAATGCAAAAAATACTGTTACATACAAAAATATTTGCATATTAATTTGTTACACCTTTCCTGAGCTTCTGTACCTTGCTACATGATTAGACATTTTCATTAGTAGAATTGAATTTTTAGGTTAAGTTTTACAGATCATCTTTTTGATCCAAAGGATGCAGATCGGCTACTGTATCTTCCTCAGATAGCTAGATTATGTTTCTTTGCTAGATGTTATGCTAAAATGCACAGGCAATTGAGGCTAGAATACTAGAAAGAATTCTTTAAGAGTCCAATCCAGATTCTTTAATGCTTCTAGTGATTCCAAATTTAGTTGTTATAAAGATGAGATGTTAATGAATGACTTCTTGCTAATTCTACTCTTCCACCAAATCCAGATTTCAACCCTTTTGTGGATCTACAGGCTCAATCGCGAGCCCACAGGATTGGCCAAGAGAAAAATGTGATTGTATATCAATTGATTACAAAATGTTCAATTGAGGAGAAAATATTGCAACGATCAAGAAGAAAATTGGCTATGGAAAATCTAGTTATGAATTTTGTTAAGAATGAAACTATTAAGGAATTGCATGATATATTACTCAACGGTGCAAGGAATATTCTTGATGAACATGGGATTGCAGTTACATCTATTCAATATACAAAGGAAGATATAGAAAATCTTCTTAATAGAGAGATTTTAAAGTGAGGGAAAAGGACATTTCAAAAGAAAATGGTTATTTTGGTGCCATCCAAGGTATGCCAATTACTCAGGATGAAGAGTAAAAGCCCACAGTCAATTGGAAAGAGTGGGAAGAGATTCTTGGACCCATGATAGAAGTTATAGATAAGGAGGAAGAGCTAGGAATGGGAAAGTGACAAAGGAAAGAAGTAAGATATGCATGTGAGCCTATATCAGATGATGATGATGAGTACTCACCATCTGCTAGTAGCTCAAGTAGTGACAAAAGCTCTTCAGTGCACATGTACACTGTCACAAAAAATTCAAATAGAGAAGTAACAAGTGTTGTGGAATTATCCACAGAGCAATGTGAAATGAAGCCTCAAATTGGTTCATTAGCAGGCAAAGAATTTGGTCATGCACTTCAATATAGCACCACAAATATTTCTATTAGAAATGCCTATTCATCAATAGCCTTGCATTTACGGGACTTGGGAAACCAGGTTACTCATGTTGGGCAATATCCCTCAAATGTAAGTTCATTGCCACCTTTGACAAGGTAGTCTCACTCCTCATTTTACAACAAAGGGAAGCCATCTATGGTCCAAGGTTTTAATTCAACTGAAAAATGGAGAGCTTCTCAAGGTACTGATCTCTTTCATAGAGAAGTTCCTAATTCATCTCAAGGTTCTCATTTAGGTGACCAACTCCTTCGAGGTCCACAAATAGACCCATTGATTTCCCAAATTGGTAAAAGGGTAGATGCAGTTTCGGAAAGAGTTTCCCAATTGAAGAGAAATGGAAATTCCAGTGAGCATAAAGTTATTGCAGATCCAATGGGTGTATCTTCTCCACTGACAAATATAACTGCATTTCCAAAGACTTGAGTTTAAATGGAAACTATTTGTTCCCAAACATGCCCTAGTCGAGCAGATGAACCAGATGTTTCTTGAGTAAAGAAGATAGTGGTTTATTAAAGCATCTGCATCATCCCACTTGCTATCAGTTACTACTTTTTGAGCGGCTTGCCAGCTACTTCTATGCGGGATTCCTATAATATATAATGTTCTCATGCAAGTACATGCCATTTTTTGTAAACATTTTCGGTTCTAAAGTGTTAGTGAGCAATATCAAAGAAAAGGTTCTTGCATGTGTTATTTAGACACATATTAATAAATTAGGAAACCATTTTTCTCCCATTACATGGTAGAAATGCCTAGATTCACTTTGTCGGTATCAATAGGCAGGAAGATGAGGGAAGAAATATATTTGTGAAGAGGAAGTACAAATGTTACTGTCCAAAACCATTTCGAGAGTAATATTCTTCTCCTGATTGTAATAAGAAACTCAAAATACAGAAGACACCAAATAGTTGGGGCATTTATTTCCTATGACCTATGTCAATTTCAATTCAATTCCTAAGGATGATATTCTCAATGTGTAAAAATAAACTATTGTGTTATTTTAAAATGGTGTTGACTGAAATTTATGAACATATGTCAAATATCCATTTTTTCCAAAATTTAAAATAGAACCAGTGGCAATATAATCAAATTTGTGAATTTCACATCCAATCATTGGATGTTAATCAAAAGTACAACATAAAAATATAAATTTGAACCGATAAACAATCTAAGTCTTACTTCAAACCTACTCCTGTGTATGTGGGTTCTTGGAGGTATCTACTAAACAATGTGTGGATCTGTAATGTCCCTATCTAGGACCTTACTCACTTTGCTTAAAACTCCTAATTAGAATTTGGATTTCTAATGCCTGTTGTGATATTATTTAAGTTTGCCTTGCTCCTTACTTATTAATATTGTAATGAATTGGTTATCCTTCCCCTTCTCTCTCTCTCTCCTACTCTCTCCCCTTCCCCTTCTCTCTCTCTCTCTCCTACTCTATCCCCTTCCCATTCCCCCCTCTCTCTCTGTCTCTCTATCTCTGTCTTTGTCTCTCTCTGTCTCTCTATCTCTCTCTGTCTCTCTCTCTCTCCCCTTCCCCTTCTCTGTCTCTGTCTCTGTCTCTGTCTCTGTCTGTCTCTGTCTCTGTCTCTCTTTGTCTCTCTCTCTCTGTCTTTGTCTCTGTCTCTCTCTCTCCCCTTCCCCTTCTCTCTATCTCTCCCACTCTCTCCCCTTCCCCTTCTCTCACTCAACTACTCTCTCTCTCTCTCTCTCTCTCTCTCTCTCTCTCCCCTCCCCCCTCTGTCTCTCTGTCTCTGTCTCTCTCTGTCTCTCTCTCTCTCCCCTCCACCCCCCTCTCTCTCTCTCTCTCTGTTATCTCCTCTCTCTCTCATCACCCTCGCTCTCTGTCTCAAGCTATCTCTCTCTCTCTCACCTTCTCACTCTCTCTCTTCCTCTCTCAGCCCCCGCCACCTTCTCACTCTCTCTCTTCCTCAATGGCTGCCCATGAATTTTTTAAATGGCTAATTAATTTCCTTTGCTTCTTTCAATGGCTATCCATGATTTTTCTACAATCTTCCAACCTTTCATTCATAGTTGTAAAATACATATTAATATATTATACATATAAAATAATATATAATATATGATATATAATGTAACATTTAATATATATTAAATAATATTTAAAATGTAAAATGTATATTATATAATATTTAATATATAATCTAATATATAGTTTTTGATATTAATATATAATTAAATAATATTTAATGTAAAATGTATATTATATAATATTTAATATATATAATATATATAATCTAATATATAATTTTTAATATTAATATATATTAAATAATATTTAATGTAAAATGTATATTATATAATATTTAATATAGAATTGATATTATATAATATTTAATATATCTAATATATATCTAATATATAGTTTTTTATATATAATATATCATATGAAGGATGGAGAAATGGGAGGGAGAAAGTGGAGGGAAGGGAAAGTGAAAATTTAAAATTTTGCCATCATATTCGGGTACCCGAAAATATTGGGTACCCGATTAAGCTCGGTATTGCTTTGTGCACCAAACCTACATGGTCAACTATTGAAATGTTTCAAATACGTGTTTTTCCCCTATTTCTCTAAGTTCTAGACTTCGACAATGTAGCTGACGACTTTTTTTTTCACCCGGATTTGATAAAATGAAAAGGGTATCTTAAGGAGATTATCAGCTTTCTATCAATATAATTTCTGTCAAATTTTAAATTTAGTAAGTAATTATTAGTTATTTTCTAATTGAGCTACCTCTAAAGTGTTGATTTATATACTGATTGAAAAATGACTATAACTTTTAGACGGTATAACATTTTTGAAATCCAAAAAATGCGTCACGTTCTATGCTTTGCCTACTATAAGGGAAAAAAAATTGAATTTTGTAAAGTTTTGAATGAGTTAAGGTGGTCAGACATGGGAGTTTTTTTATTCTGAAAACGTTGTAGCAGAAAATTCATAATTTTTTTTTTTTTGGAATAAAATTACAAAAAAATATGCGTCACATCCGGGAATGAGTCTACTACTTATATATAAAATCTTTTAATAAAATATGATCATTTGATTATGATTAAGGTGGTTAGACATACACCCACTTCTTATTTTTTTCTAGAAATTTTTGTACTGCTGCATTGAATTCTATACTTTTCACCAATCATACTAACTTTTTCTCAAAAAAGGCCTAGTAGTTTAGAAACTACATTTAATTTTTTACAGATTCTATTCTTACAAATTTTTGATATTAGGTTCATAGCTAGTTGAAATTTTCACGTCAAGTTGACTAACCCTGATTTGCTGATTTTTTATTGCCACTTAAGGGCATAGTTTGGCCCCTCATGATCTTGCACATACCATCTATCAAATTTTATTTCATTTCTGAGGGGGCATACCATTGGATAAACAACATCAACAACATCATCATCGAAACAGGAGATCAATCATCTAATCAGAGTGCAAGCTTTTATCAAAAAAAATTTCATTAATCAATCAAATGGGGCATTGCATCAGAGTATCATATCAGAATCTTTCATCAAGGATCAATCATCAGAATGACCATCAAAGAACAACATCAATTGAATGAACATCATCAGAACTGCATCAATTTCATATCAGATATCAAGAATCGACCATCGAATAACATCAAATGAACATTAGAGATCGATCATCAACAAAATCAAGACCTATCATCAAGCTAAATCAAGACATTCTTTGAATTGACATGCTTCGCACGTCAACTCAAAGAGGGGCATTTGTAATCACTAAAAAATGGACAAGATCAATTTATGGACAAATGAAGGCAAATCAGGGCCAAATCAAGGCAATTGAGTCAAATCAAACATTTAGCCAATCAAAATTAAAATCAAGCTTTAATTCGAGATAAATCAAAATCAAGAGCATTTTAATCAAGTAAAATCAAATCAATGGGCAATTAATTCTATTAATTGTATAGTTTTGAATTAAATCAAATTCAACCCATTCAAGGGGTACATGGCTAAATAAATGAATTAAAATCAATTAATAAATCCTAATTTCTCTCAACAACTAAAGAGGGAGGGAAAAACCTCAACCAATAGGATTTAAGGAAATGCATTCACATGGATCAAGCCAAATTCAATCTCAATCACTCAAAGTGAAAGAGCATCTTGTCTACTTGCCTCAAGCTTTGAGGACACAATATTTAAATTGTCTTCAAAGGGTGGAACCAAAGACTCAACTTAAGCTTAATCATGATCAACACAACTACACCCCGTACCCTTGCATAAATCTATAAAAGGAAGACCAAAATCAATCATAATTCATAACCACACATCTGAGAATTGCATGTAACCTCTTGAGAATTATAGCTAGAAAGGCAATTTAGGAGCAATTTAGCATTTCAATTTGAATTAATTGTTAGCATTTGCTTTATCATTATCATTTCTCATTCTAGGACTATCATTAATGGTAGCTTGCTGAGAGCTTCACATTAACACTCTTAGATAGAGAGCCATAGGATGCTTAATTGTGCTTTATTTGCTAAATAGAGTACTAATTGTGGTTTATTTAGTTTCTATTTCATTTATTGTTCAATACTAATTTTATGAAGGTACATTTCCTTGTACACAGTATGCATGTATGAATGCGTGTGTGTGTGCGCGCGCGTACGTGCACACACACATATATTGGCTTCACTTATCTACTTTTCATACTAAAATCTCTCCACTTCTAACTCCATCTTCTTCCTATTATTTTTCTTACTAAATACTTTACACAAAGGACCACAATTTTATATCAAATTTATGTAATACAAAAAGGATAGTTTTTTTCTAAGAGGGAACATACTAATGTTCTAATAACTTTATTAATACGTGCTAATTAAAATCTTACTAAATTGCATATGTACCAATAGTTTCCTACAAGCATACCTAATAGTTAAAAAAATAAATGTTTAATTAGATGAGTTGTACAACTTTATTGGTACCCATAGTACACTAGACATTTTTGTATAGGTATTGGTCAAAACATTTATTAGACGGATATATGTATCAAATCACTTGTGCAAATTTTGTGGTGGTCAAAGCAAACACTTATTGGGGCAATACAATGTTTTGGATGTAACCTCAAAATGATTACTTTTTAACCTTTATGTACATAACGAATCTTCATATGCTCATTGTATTGCTCATAAATTGAAACAATACCCCCCTAAAAATAAATAAATAAATAAAATAAAAAACCAATATATCATTAAGAACTTAAATTGTACCAAATTAAAATAAACAACTACTAATACTTTTCCCCTAATATCCACTTGCATCAAAGAATTCCTCCCACAAAATAATATTATACTCCAAATAAATAAAACATTTATCTATATCTATGTATAACATTCACTCTTAAAGTTTGGATAATAACAAAAGATGACTTATATCATCTGAATTTATTAGACAATTTACAATAACCTTTTCGAATTTCACTAACTAAATCTAGTCTACTCATAATTACAGTTTAACCTATCAAACAACAGTACTCTACACAACCTATTTCATATCAAACACTGAACAGTGCTATCAACTGAGAAAAGATCAGATCTCTATCCTGGCTTATGGCAAAAGTAGCAAACCCATGATAAAAAGACTCAATATGGCCAGTTAAGGCGGAGAATGAGACCATTGTCCTCCAGCTGCCTGCAAGTTTCATGAGCATCCTCATTGCTGCTAGAACTGAGAGCAATAATATACTGCAGCTCGTCTGCAACTTCTTTCATGGAGGGCCTGTCCTGACTCTTCTCCTGGAGGCAGCCCAAGGCCAAGCAAGCAAAGGCTTTGATTGCATCCACAACCAAAGGAGGAGAATCTGCAAGCAACCCAGGATCCACAATCTCCATAATCTTACCTTCTTCTGATCTCTCCATCACATAAACCGCCAGGTTCACATCATCCGCCCCCCTTGAAAAATCAATTGCCTTCTGCGACGTCACGAGTTCGAGTAGCACCATGCCAAAACTGTAGACATCACTCTTATCAGTGAGCTGATAGTTTCTGTAATACTCTGGATCCAAGTACCCCAAGGTGCCCTGAGCACAAGTGGAAATGTGAGACAAATCTGGCTCTGCAAGGCGAGATAACCCAAAATCTGAGACTTTGGCATTCATGTTTTCATCAAGGAGAATGTTGGTGGATTTGACATCTCTGTGAAAAATGGGGGTATAAGCGGCAGAATGAAGATAAGCGAGACCCTGTGCTGTTTGAGCGGCAATGTTCACGCGGGTTTGCCAGTTTAATTGGTATGAAGGCTTGGGTTTGTGGAGGCGATCATAGAGGGTTCCATTGGGGATGTATTCGTAGATCATCAGTGG
Source organism: Chamaecyparis obtusa (assembly GCA_027943335.1). Taxonomy (NCBI): domain Eukaryota; kingdom Viridiplantae; phylum Streptophyta; class Pinopsida; order Cupressales; family Cupressaceae; genus Chamaecyparis; species Chamaecyparis obtusa. The sequence continues at coordinate 2,002,457 of BSBK01000092.1, forward strand.
CTGTTCTGCCTCTACACAGCAGCCCAGAAGCTTTACCAGGTTCTTGTGGTTCACCTGTGACAGAATTCTCACCTCGTTTAATACCTGTTCTGTGCTTTTACTGTTGCCCAATTTGGCCGCCTTCACTGCAACTGTTGTGCCGTCTTCTAGGGTTCCTTTGTATACTTCCCCGAAGCCGCCCGTACCCAGCAATCTGTCTTTGGAGAATCCGTTTGTGGCCTTCTTTATTTCTTTGCTGCTGAAGATCCTCGCTGACTTTCCTCCGCTGTTTGCCGACAGGATGCTTGCTCTCTCCTTTGCCAGTTTCGATTGCCCTTCTCTGACCTGCTTTTTTCTTCTGTATATCACTGTTAGGGCTCCCGCTGCCCCTGCTACTGCGCATATGGATGAAAGCAGGCCTGCAAATGGTCGACACCCACTTGTTCAGATTCAAAACTTAGGAGTAAAGAAAGGATTTTGGAAATTTAGATGCAGTCAAAGAAACTGTTTGCTGAAAATCCAAGGGTTTACAGCAATGAGTGAGTGGGTTTATATATATATCTATGATTATTGTGGGTTCAAGTTTCTGTTGTACATTTTTTGAAAGGTTAGAAGGGTTTTGACCTGTAAAGAATTGAAATAAATTACAGTAAGGAAGAAATTATTTTAACATTCACAAGATTAAAAATAGTCTATGGGCTATGGGCTAGACATCTTACAAATTAAATTTCTATATTTCAGCTCTTTTTATATGCAACTTGAATATTCTCAATTCCTTTAAGTTTATCCTCATTCAATAAATCAATGGAAGAATTAGCTGTAAAAATATTTACCTACCTATCCATGATGTTCTAATGTAATGATAGGTTGATTAAAAGAATATGTAAAATAATAGTGGGCTAAATTTCTAATTTGTTCAAGGTATGGATGAAGGTCTGCTGTACATCTTATAAGAAGTTATAAGGGTCTCGTCCTGTAAAGAATTAAAATTCCAGATTACTGAACTAAATTGTTATGTAAAGAGCTAAACTTCAAATTGCTGGTCTAAACTTTCCATTCCTCTTCATTATAAAAAAAAGAAAATTTTACTGTTTAACCAAATTATTTTTAAATTAATTATTAACTATTTACAGTAAGAAGGGGCAAAAGCATAATTTATTTATTTTCTATACAAATAAAAAATAATTGTTACAAGTTTAATAAACATAGACACATTTATATTGTACTAATATATTTTAAATTTGTGCAATAATAAAATTGTTTTTAGATTCAGTCCATATATTTTTATATTCTATTCTACATTCTGATTATATCATGAACTATTATAAAAATTAAGATAATAATAATTTTCTATATACGACCATAACTGTCAATACTAAAACTTACACAACAAATCTATCTTAATACGCAGGCAAGTTGAGTCTGAAAGATGAAAGTTAATGAGTTCACCTCCTATTAGAAGTCCTCGCCGACAAACTCCCCGAATTCGACATGGTGATATATCTGTCTTGGTTTCAAACAGGAATTAGGAAGTGGAGGCTTGAAGGATGAGAAGATGACAAAAAGAAGTCTAATGAGAGTAGAAAACATACTTTTGGTGCAGATTCCTGACATGAGTTCCCAATGAAAATTCTGATTACAGAGGCATCTCATTTCCCTAGATTTTGGATCTCTCAGGCACTGTGAATTTGGACCGCATCCTTGAAAATTCTGACAAGCTGGCTCTGATGGTGAAGCCCACTGTATTTCCACCCCCTGGCGCCATTCTCTTGCTGGCAAAGCAGGATTAAGATTGATAATACTGGTATAAGCTCTACAGCCCCTGTGCCATACATGAATTCTGTAAGAGGAGGGTGATGCCCCAGCAGAAAATGTACAGCACAGACTGCTGCTACTGCAGATTTTGGTTTCCTCCACTTGCTCAACATACTGATGACACAGACTGGCAGGAGTACAATTCAAGGGAGACAACAAAAGCCTTGTAGAGCAATTCAGGAGCAAGATGGTATTGCTATCGGTGATGTTGAAGGGCAGGCTATTGTTTAACAAGATGCCTTCGCTGTTGTAATCTTGTGAAGTGCATGAATTGTTCTGCAGAGATGCAGGCTGTATCACCAACCTATTGGAGGTAGCATCAATACTCAGTATTGGGTATGTGCTGCTCAGAGCCCTGAATTCCAGCTGCTTGTTCTTGTTGCAATACACTCTGTAGTAAGGGTCACCACAGCCATCTCCAGTACTTAGGGGATAGGGAACTGAGGTGTTGCCACACTTGGGACAGGTAATAGCACAACCACCATTAATGGAGAGACTCACAAACAACAACAGCAGATTGATTGTAAACATGGTGGTGATAATTACAGCTTAGTAAATGCTAATAAACCTCAGCAAACCTTGATTTTGGGCTTACAAGCAGAAAAGTTTAAGGAAATTATAATAGGTCAATGGGACGCTACTTTCTTAGAATAGACAGGCGACGGCGTCTCTCCAATAACTTATAATAGATATGTCTATAAACTAGAAAACTGAACACATAATCTTGATCACCATTTTGAACTATTAAAATCATAAATACAACCCTAACCAGACCAGAGTCTAGTAATATCAATCAGGAGAATGGTAGGCAAAGAGTTATGTTAATTTTCACAAGATAAAAAAACAGGGCAACACTGTGTACAAATAGCATGCCCATGGAAGAGAATTACAAGTCCAGAGTATAGATGATAAAGCAGGACATAGTGTAGACAATAAGCAAGCCAATGGAAGAACGGCTTAAAGTCAGTATAAAATGTACAACTGGCTATGCACAGTAAATATTGAAAACTTAACTGTCACTAACAATACTCGAAAAGCTCAAGAGGATATGGATACACATAACAACCCACAGAGAATACAACACTGAGGATTTGAAGCCGACAAGGAAATGAAATCTGAAGAACAGCGTGTGAAGACTGAAGAGTTGCCTAACCAACTATCAATTGAAAGAATGTTCCCAAGACAGAGTCCATGCACATCATCTGGCCTTGGCTGAACAGAGCAGATGAATTTACCCACTTGGGTTCTGACATTGCTAGCTAAAGAAGACCCTATTCAATCTCCAAAAAATTACACTGAAGAAAAGCTACACCCAGTGAATAAAAAAGCACTAATAGAATCAAGAAGCCTTGACAAAAGGCGGGAGCTACTTTACCCTGTCATTCTAGCCTATAACATCTGGAGAAATCTCATCTTGAGGACAAGATGACTGCAGATACCCAATCAGAATATAAAGCAGAAACTAACTGGTTAAAGCAACATAGAATAACCCTGACTTGAACAATGTGTTTGGAGCATAAGAATATAAGTGAAACGGAACAAATTGGAACATATTCTGAGAGCTAGAAAACAAGCAATCATCAGAGCATCCACAGAAAGTATTATCAAACAGAGTCGTAGCTGTAGAATAGATGCCACCACTAAAATCATCTTGAATCGTCAAATCTTGAAGGCATCTCAGCTATTGTCTGCATTATATCCTCTAGCCCTTAGAATTCAAAAGTTGTGATAAAACTAGTCCAAAAAATGTATGTATAAAGAAAACATTCCTGCTCGTGCAGCAATTGCTAGCGACTGGTAATATAATACAAATAACCCATCTGATGACCCCACTTCTGCAAATCAATTAATCATTTGATTCTCCACTGCAATTCCAAATTCATTTGCCCTTTTTGACTGCTACCCATTTCAAAAAGTTGCCGCCATTACAAAATTTACACCTTGCAGGACTCCACTTTGTATGGTTGTGAGAATCTGAACTACTTTTTGGAGATAACAACGTCGTGCCCTTTCTGTTTTACTTTAAGTTTGAAGTGTTACCTCCATAATAACTAGCAGATCAATAGAAAAAGAGTCAACTTTGAAGCCATTCGAACAACCTATGATAAGCCTGAGACAAGATTAGGTTGGGCAGAAACTACTATGATTAATGTTTGAAACGATTGTCTGCTCTTATTCGTAAGGCCGGATCAATTATATAAACTCTGTATGGAAGGGAATTTCATTTGCGGAGATGAATTACAGTGCAAAATAAAATTGGTGGGCTAACTAGTCTAGGAAAAGGGTCCACTATTCAATCATTTTCTAATGGGCATTCATTCCATGCTCATCCAAATCTTCAATTACTAATTTAAAGAAACTGAAAAAATATAATTAAAAATTATTAATAAATTTCACATGTACTAATAACGGTTCATTATTCTTTCATGTCGCAGGGTTTCAAAAACTGTCTAAGCATAAAACTCTCAATGTTTTCGCATTTCTCTGTTACTTTTGTGTTAATGTGAAAACCCTGGATGTTTTCGATCTTGCACTTCTGCCCTGTTTGTCGGCATTCCCTATTTGCGCAACTGCGACCAGTTGGTGGGACCCAGTTCTTCTCGGTTGTTTGGTGCGGTTAAGGTTCGGTCAGAATCAATGGTTGTCGCATGTTCGCATGAAAAAGTTGCGAGATATTTACTCTTCACGAAGTTGCGACCGACTGCCACCTGTCTTGTGGGGCCCATTTTGTCATGTCCTATTAGTCGCTCAATCTCCAAATAAAAGAAGAATATTCCTTTCCTTCACGCGATTGTGAGTTTGCCTCTGTCGCGCAATCTCGTATTGGTGGGCCCTGCTTCTAAACGGTGGTACGCGTGGACTGGTGTCAGATTAGTGCTGATATGTCAGTTTTCAATTGGTTGCTTTGTGACATGGGCCCCGGGTCTTCAAAACCTTTTAATCTACGGACGACGTATAAGTGTAAGGAATATTCTCATGACATGAGATCATGCGACGTCTGTTGATCCGGGATTTGGGCACGAAGGATTAAGGTGGGTCCGCTGTCAATTTTGTTGCGACGGGTGCACTCTTCATTGGCTGCGAGTGGTGACATGGATGTTCTCGGTGTGCCAGTTGTTGGTGGGACCTATTTTCTAATGGGTTCGCAGTCTGTTGCATGATCTCATGAGCTATTTTCATGCTATGCGATCATGCGACAAACCCTTGGTGTCGAGCTCACAGCGGCGGCGTTTATGTGGCAAGGTAAAGGGGTGACGTGGCAGTGTGTCGCATGTTCGCATAGCCCTTTTCCTAGCTATGCGATCATGCGACAACTGTTAAGAGAATGTCGCGGTTGCGGAGTTGTGAGGTGGATCCACGGTGCCAATGCTGCTAGGATGCTAGACTGTGATTGGTTGCTGGCTGGTAATGTGACCGAGGACCTTTCAAAGGGGTTTTGTGACTGTTGACCGCGGCTGAGAGACTGCAGTCGCATGATCGCAAGGGTTAATAAAGTGCCTTGCGATCATGCGACTAATCTAAAATGTAAACCAGGATTCCTAGGGCGGTTAAGTAGATGACCGCGCGACTGCGCAACTAAAGATAAATAGTTAAGTTGCCGAGCCTAGGAAAGTGAGGATCTGACGGCAGAGGTATAAAGTTGACCTGATTTTGATTGCTGGCCGTTGACATGTGTCTGGCGTCATCAAGTGACCGTTTGTTTTCAAATTTGAATTTCCTGAGAGGGTTTTTTGCCAAAAAGGACTGGTTTTAATTATTTCTTTGGTTGGATTTGATTTGGTTGGTGGCGCCAGTTGTTGCAAACTACTCCGGGGGTCTCTCTGGTTGATTTCATGATGTTTTTGTACCCGGTGAAGTCTGGTTTTATGCTTGAGGCATGTTGCAAGCGGCTAAAAGGACTGATAGACATAGATTTCCATTGATTTGCAGTACTCTCCTAGAAGTCTATTATAAAATAAAGCTGAATTAAACGCTGCAGGTGGGGGTACGAATCTGGTCGCATGATCGCAAGAGTGGAAGGGATGCCTTGCGATCATGCGACAAGGCATTAGCAATAATAGCAAGGACTGGTCGCATGATCTCAAGGAAGGAAAGGATGCCTTGTGATCATGTGACAAGGCATAAAGAGCAGGGTGTAGTAGATGGGGAAGGTCAACGATAGGACAGGGAAGATTAAAGATGCCCTGCTAGCATCCACGTGTGCCAACATAAGCTTCCCCTTTTCGTGATGATTCTAATGAGGTCTGACATCAGCGAAGCTCTTCAAGTCTAGTCATCAAAATCCTTTGGTTGGTTCAGACCCCGATGGTTTCTTGCCTCGTAAGTTGATAGAACGGCTCCTTGAGGTGATAAGATGGGCGTCTTTCCTCATAGCATGGATATGAGCTTAGAGCATTAAATGAAATCTAGATCGAGGACAAGAGGAGTAGCCACTTATTGATCAACAATGGGATGTTTTCCATTGCTCAAACCCAAACAGTATGCTTCAGTGTTAGCGGAATCTGATAGGACAAAATTAGCAGAGATCTAGCGGATAGTATAGCGAATAGCTTCTCAAAGCCACTTGCTACAAGTATTCCTCCTCCTCCACGAAAATGGACTCTTCATCAGGTTTGACATTAAACAGGTGCTATTTACTTGGTTTGTTGGTAGCATTTTGGTAACTTTTTGGAAATCAGCTAGAAAATAGGGGTAGAATTAGAAGTTTTACATCGGCCTTGCGAACGTGTGACTTCTTAAACCTTGGTTGTTTTTGACCTTATGCCTTTCTACATTTGTGCACTTATCTTTTGGCGCTGAAAACCCTCGATGTTTTCGACCTCGCACTTCTTCCCTTTTGTCGGCACTCCTTGTCTGTCGGTCTTATGTGCGCAAGTGCGATTGGTTGGTGGGCCCGGCTCCCTGACAGGTTTCTCATCTAACGGTGGGCGTAAGAGCTTATGCGATGTGTTAGAGGGATGTGAATATGAGACCAGCCATAGATCTTGCTCTGTCTGCTTTTCCCGGCTGGTGGTCTCGTTTGTCAGAGAATAAAGTGATGTGCTGTGTTTTGGTTGGTCCGCGTGGTCTGAGGTGGCAGGATGGCAGATGGGCCCGGTTCTTTTGGAAAGATTCCTGATCCTGTGGTTGTCATATGATCGCATGGAATCTTTCCAGCCCATGTGATCATGCGACCACCGTTAGATCTTCCCAAAAGGTAAAACTTCTCTCGGCAGTGGGCCCGTTGTCTTGTGTTGCCGATGGTGCGCGTTTTTCATTGGTAGGGAGCAGTGATGTGGCGGTGACTTGGCAGTTTGTCGGTGGGGTGAATGTTAATGGTTTGTCACATGTTCGCATGAGCTAGTTTCATGCTATGCGATCATGCGACAAACCCTTTGGGCAAATAGTGGCAGCGAATATTTGGTCGGCGTGGCGGTGACGGTGGTAAGTGTAAGCGGCTTGTCACATGTTCGCATAGCCCTTTTCTTGGCTATGCGATCATGCGACAACCATTAAGAATGTCGCCGTTGCGGAGTAAAAGTGGGTCTTGCCGATGTGCTTGTATTTGGTTAGCTGCGATGAAAGTGGTAGCCAATTACTGTTGTCTACAATTTCTAGCACTCTGCTCTGAACATTGAGCCTGCAGAAATGGGCTTAAAACTGATGATAATTCTCTTAATATTTTCTTTTACATATAAATATAAAAACCTCGGCTTCGAACCTTCATCGATCAAAAAAATAAAATAACGGTTCATTATTCTTTTATAATTTGTAAACTTTAATTCAAAGAGCCATGCAATTTTTGGTATTCATAATACATGATTACTAGGACATTTGTGCATAAATATTGGCAATTTTTGAGTTGGTTGTAGTGCATAGTGATTGAGACATCTTTAAGTAGATATGAGTGACACTTTGAAATGACCTTTTTTTAATTGTTGCATGCATAACAGATCCCACAATGTGCATTGTTACTACTGAGAAACAATAACTATAAGTAGTTAAGTTGCATAAAAAGACAACAAAAAAATCCTTGAAATCTAATATAACATTTAGAATTGAATGGGCAAAATTAGTTATAATAGATATTTATCTTGTTTTATACAAGTCAATAGTTCACACTTAAATGCTACCAAAAATGTTGGTTACAATAAAATGTAGTCAATAATTTCTTGTTGACTTAATGTATCTACATGGATGTCAAAAGATGAAATAATAATGGCAATGCAGATGCAAGGAATAATGGATCTCATTTATTTCAATGAAAATATTATTTAGCTTGAAATGACTCCATTTATCACAATAATCATTTGACAATCACACGTTAAAAAGAGAAATATTATGGTTTGCTTGTTTAGCCATTTCATTCATTTAGAATTTAAATATAACTTTAAAGCACAATAAAACATTAAATGACCAAAAGCTATCCAGCTGAAAAAAAACATGGTAAATCTTTTCTATATATATCTGTGACATGCATAAACATTGTCATATCACGCACGAAAATTGTATAGAGAGAAAAACAAGAAAGTGCATACAAGAAGCTTTGGAATCTACAGTTCTTGGATTTTAATGAGAATTTGTTATTCGGTTCTATGATGGGGTTTCTTAGATCATTGCAAACCCTCACGTTTCTAGACTTCTATGCAACAATCTAAACTAGTTACTCTTCACCACTTCTTTTTTATTATCCCCATTTTCTCTATTATGTCACATATTGTCATGATTGCAGGAAATACACACAAAGATATTTGTTAAAAAGGCTTCAGGAAAATGCATTGGGCAAGTTTAGATCCACATATCACAATCTTTGCCTGTAGACTATTTGATCTAACTAAAAAGGTAATTTTTCCTCGCGTGTTTCTTTCTTTATTTCAAATGTGAAAGATGATTTTGGTATAAATAAAAACTCTACAAATTTATTTTGGCATCTAAACCGATAGTTTCTTTGAATTTAACTGACTAAAGAGGAGATTAAGTGTTTATAATTTTGCAACTCTATGCTTATTTTTGCATTCACAAGATATTTGTGAAGTCACATTGTTGCAGAAGAGGCATATGCTGAAGATTTTATGGGTGGTTTCTCAAAAGAGATCTTGTTCAAGATTTCACTCCCCAAATATTCATTGCATATCTAGAATGAGGTACATAATAAAAAAAACCAAAGAAAAACTGTATTTTTGATATAAAATTAATGTTTTGTTTTTTGTTTTCGTGTGTATGTGTTTGTATGGTATTAGAAAACAAGGTACCTACATGTGGGATACGGAGAAGTGTTGGCAATTTGGATGTGTTCTCCTTGATGTCAACATGTCTATTGTGATGTTTTTGATGTCTACCATGTTGTTTGGATGTCTAGTGTGCAAATAAGATGGTTTTGATATCTGTTATAAAGTTTGGTTGATAGATATGCAGTTTTGCCAATAACACAGAATGCTCAGATGAATGGCGGCAAAAGGTTACTAAAGACGAGGAGTCACGCACCTCGTGGGATGATGTAGAGGTTGTCTACCTACTTCATGTCAAGTTTGAGTTGCTGACATGATGATTTGATCAAGTTATGGTGTCACAAATGATGACTAGTTATTTTGTTGATTGCTAGTGTTACAATGTTATAGAGTTCTAGAGATTACTTTCACACATGTGTTTTAGATGAGAACTTTGGTTGCACAATTGAGAATACGTTAAGGACATAGCAATGTTTCTACCATTCAAAGGGTTTGTGATTCTGATGATTTGCAAGGCAGTTACAAGTATTTTTAGTGGGAGATGACAATGTTCTTAAAAGTTTATCATAAGATACTGGTAGATTCGACGAATGCAATGTATTTGTTCAAGCTTGTTTGAGCTTAATGATGCCTTAAGATGATCTAGGATTATGTGCATGATGAGTTGGAAACTTACATTGATCAAGGTGACCAAGTTTAATGAATCTAAGTTATATTTTTGTGATCTTAGTTGGCATGTTAAGGAAAGATTATAAAACAATTTATAAGAGATCGATAAAATATTTTAGGGCTATGATCATGATCTCGATATATTTTTAATGAATCTAAGGGATGTTTAGAAAGTGCACAGAGATCATGATGATTGATTTTGGCATTGAGAGATGGATGATTAGGGGTTAAGTTTTTCGACCTAGTTCTTGATAAATATGGTGAATTAGGGTTTGATTGGTGTGTCGTGTCTATGTGCTAGTGTTTTTGCAATCACGAAACCAAGTGTATACTAGTGAAGTATTTTTATAGATCTACTGAACGATGAATCGCTTGTCTGTGGTGTGGCATAAAGAATTACAACAAGAGATCTGACTGTACTAAAAAGGAACTAACCAAGGCATAGTGAGATGCTACTATACAGTTCATGAATTATCAGATTGGTGCCTAAAAAGTGTTTGTAAGTCAGTGAGACCTCTGAATTTTAATTTTAAGTCAACGAGACTTTTGAATTGTAATTTTAAGTCAGTGAGACTTCCTTGGGATAAGTGCCCAAGGAGAATTGAGTAATGAACTCTAGGTAGTGTGCTTGAATGCAAGTGCACTCCTTATATTATAAAAGTTATACTTCTAACAAGGTATCAGTCTTATTGTGGGTATCAACCCCACCATGGTTTTCACCCTAGTTTGATTTTCCACAATAAAAATATTTTTGATTTTTGGTGTTGATGTTTTCTAATTTGTGTTTACATGGTTTACATTTTACAAATAAGTAATTACAATTTATTTGATCAAGGTTTTTGTGCTTCAAAGGTTTAAAGATTTTAAAGTTTAAGTATATTGGTAGAAACTAATTCACCCCCCCCTCGATTGCTTGTTGTCTATTTCCTACAATTGGTATAAGAGCCTAGTCCCTTGAAAGAATCCTAACAGCTTGAGGGAAATCCAAAGATGGCAGCATATAAGAAAGATAGTCCAAGACTTGATGGAACCAACTATGCACTATGGAAGAACTGAATGATTGTACATATCAGATGTATTGATGAAGACTATTGGAGGATTACAAATAATTCATATAGCCCTCCTCAGAACCCTATAGCTCTTGATGAGATCATCGATGAAAAATATAACATTAGGGCCAAGGAAGCTTTGATAAGTGTACTAAATGATGCAGATATGACCAATGCCATGGAATTGGAGACGACTAATCAAATATGGGAGAAGTTGGAGATTATTTATGAAGGAGATACAATAGTGAAGATGGAAAAGTTGCAGAGCTTGAAAGGGAAGTATGAGGCCATGAAGATGAGTGAAGATGAGAATATCTCCTCTTACATGTTGAAATGAGATGGTGTGTGCTATTATATATGCTAGAGGAACACTTGATGAGGATGAGATTATTTGAAAAGTTCTAGTATCTTTAACCCCTTCCTATCACAAAAAGGTTGCAAATATTGAATAAATAAGGATAGTAACTAATGTAACAAGAGAAAAGGTAGTTGGGAAGCTTACAACCTTTGAGTCAAGTTAAATAAGTGGCACACTACCCAAGAATGAGACAACTTTCAAAGCAATTATGATTGAAAGCAACATGCATAGATTAAATTTGACTAACAAACTTGCAAGGAAATTGTCAAGATTGGAACAAGAGTTGAAGGACATAGAAGAGGAAGATAGATAGCTTGAAGAATTGGAATCCAAGTTTGCAAAAAGGATGTCTTATAGAGAAAGAGATCCTACTAGAAGTAAGTACAAAGGAAAGTTATCTTTCAAATGTTTTTCATGTGTTAAGATAGGGCATTATGCATCTAGGTGCCCTACTAGATTTATCAATTATAAGTATGAGCCTACACCTAGGGAAAGAAGATGTTATTATGTCTGTTAGCCCATTTTCCTGTCATAGCCAAAATCTTAAGAAAATGGTCTTATCCTTGCAAAATATTGTGAAAATTGTCATGTCTAGCTACAAACTTGTTTTGATCTGCGAAGAAGTATAAGGTTTTATAGCTTGCGAGCTTAGCCATGGATTAATCAAGATGTCACCAAGCCCCATTTAAGATCGCATGTGCTCAAGTACAAAAATCAGGGAGATATAGAAGTTTTAAGGTCTGAAAAATAGGGTTTATCCATGAATAAGGGTTTCCAAAATTTGTCTAAGTCCAAAAACCCTAGCCAAAGTCTATTTTCTCATTACCTTTTCGAGCCACTTAAATCCTTTTCTTGCACATGCTTTATTCTATTCAACAACTCCACGATAGAGCTGTTTGCTAGATCTCCAAGTTCTTGGGTGGTTAGCCATTACATCTAGCGATCTAGAGAATGTAGTGTTCGCATATTATCCTGATCTTGGCGGCTAAGTTCCTAACATCCAACGACCTGGCAAGCGGCCTCAGTTTCCTTCAATCGCCGAATCTCCAAATGATGCAGTCAAGTATGTTAGCACTCAAAGATTAAATAGGGACCACTGATGTAGATTTGATCGGGCGGTTGGCGTTGATTTTCCAGATGTAACCCAGGATAAAGAAAAGATTCAGCGACTTGGAGATTGCCTCAGTCGCATGTTCCCCAGATAAGTTGGGTTAAGGTGCATGCCGAGGTCAAAGTGGGTCCAGTTGCCAGGTGTTGCTGAGGTGCTCAATTATGATTGGATGCCAAGATATGATGATGTGGCCGGGTAATTTCAAAAGGCTAAGTGGCTGTTGTCATTTAATGTGAGCTGCCCAATGTGCCGGGAAAGACTAAGATCAATGGTCATGTTTTAAAATAGATTAGTTAACCATTGCTGCTAGGATTTGAATCTTTTGCCAGGGTTTCTGTAGGGTTTTGAATAGTGAAGTAGATACGACAAAGCCAAATCAGATTTGATCTTCCAGGACGGTTACAGGTAAAAATTGATGAGCAAGATATGGGTAGCCGTCTGATTTGATTTTCTTCATGAAGTTCCATGCCGAGTTGATGCTGAGGACTGATGTTTTATCGAGGGCGGCTAGGGTTTGTTGGATGTCAAAATTATTTCCATGCCCTCATTCACGCAAGTTTTCTTTTGGTGGTTCTGGCATTTATTTTAGTTTTGCCTACAATAAGAAATTGGTTGAATTTATAATTGTAGTTAGCCTATTGATGATGAAACCCATATAATTGTACATCATATTTGATCTAATTCTTCTCGGGTTTCCAGGCTTTCCTACATTCTTTTATTTCTTGTTGAGGTTGTTGTAGACCTATTTTTGACCTAAATGATCCATAGCTTGTTGCAATCCTTTATAAGGATTTCCAAGATCATTTAGAAGGGTTCTAATTTTTGGTAACCTTGAGGGGTTCTTGATTCTATGTAATTTTTCAGAGCTAGTTCCATGAGTGGCTCCTTCCTGTAGATATATTGTCTTCTTCTCTGCATATAGGGTGTTCCCTCTTTCCTTTCTAGTTTGGAGAATAAAATATAAGTTGTAACAGTTTGTCTTATGAATATGATGCACTCAAGGATGGTGGATCCAGTTAAGGATAGTCCAACCCTTGCAACCAATGATCAACACAATGGAATACTCAACAAAACAACAAAAAAATAATTATTTAACTCTGATTTTCATTAACATGCCCAGTTGTAAGGCCTTCTGGGTTAGGGCCAATTACAATCAACAACAATTCTACAAGATCACACATATCCAATACAATCTCAGCTAGTTCAACTTTGAAAAATAATCAACAACTGATGGAAACCCTAAGGAAGATCTAAACTTGAGCTCGCAAGCCTCCAAGAAATCTCCTTGTCTCCAAGTGTGCAAACCACTAGCTCTGCAACTACAAACTATCAGATAACAATTTGATCTGCAAGATCATGCAATATCTTTTCCACAACTTCCCCAACTCTAGCTTTCAGAACCTCAGATCTGATTCGCTAAGTCTTCCAAGTCATGAAATCCCATTGATCTCCTCTCCCTTCCTAAACATCTACCCAAACACCCCTTAAATACTAATCATCAGCCACAAGTCAGCTAGATGAAATCATTAACTCCCCCCAACAATTATTAAATTCAATACAAGTTGGCATCAAAATAGCCTTACAAACATTTAATTCAACATGTTGGCCTATAACAACAGCTACCAACAATAAATGCACCAAGTCAGCCAAAAAAATCACACAAAACTCCAGTTGGTAAACCAGAACTATCGAGCAACAATGAAATAACTGAGCATGCCAGGTATCGCCGAGCACCAGTGTTGACCAAGCACCACAAGCATCATCGAGTAACACTTTCACCAAGTGCTAGAGGTTACCGAGTTCCTTCAGCGACTAAGCTTCCTTCAATGACTGAGACAATCGGTCAAGGCTCCAATCGAGTAACACTGGCCAAACACACACCTCTATGCAGATCTACCGAGTACCCTAGAATGCCCCTGCATTAGACACCCCAGGTTCGAAAAGATGTTCATATGTGAGAAGAACATCTTTCGAGATTGAGCACATAAATCCCGAACTGGTTCTTCACATACAAGTTCTCCACCTTTTCATCTTGCATACCCTTCCACTTCATCTTTCTTTGTCTCTTCAAGTCTTTCCTTGACAACACACAGGTCTGTTCCCCATATTAATCACTCATTTTCTCTAGATCTACCAACTCAACCTGACAACCAATACTTAGGCTTCTCCTACCGAGTGTTGCATCTAGCAAAGGCATCAGGGAAAACTTCCTGTCATCCTTCTCAACAGTAAACACATTTCAAACACAGTCATACATAGCTCTGCAATCATATTGCCAAGGCCTACCAAGCAATATATCACAACTATCCATCTTCACAATGTCACATAACACAAGATCCTTATAAAGCATTGTTCTCTTACTTCTAGAGCATGAACATTTTGTAACTAGCCAATCCTATAAGGACAAGGATGCTTCATTCTATTCAACCCAAGTTTCTAAACCATGTCCTCAACAACAAGGTTATCAGTACTACCACTATCAACAATAACATCACAAAGTTTACCTCTAGACTTGCATCAGGTCCTAAACTAGTTACTCCTCTGACAAGGTTCCTCCTTTGTACCGAGAAATGTTCGCCAAAGTAGCAAGTTCTTAGATTCAGGTTCATCCTCATTCACCACAGTAGTTTGTCAGTCACCAAGCTTCTTCTGTGTACACTCAAAAGAATGGTGTCCTTCCTCACCGTAGTTATAGCAAGTACCCTTAAAGATAACTCTACCTGTCTTCTTCTTTGGTTCCATAGGTTTCTGTTCATCTTCTGCATCAGTCAGTCTATCCTTCACCAAGTGATCAATCTTTTCCTTCCCTTGGGAATTACTATGTTGTTTCCTCTTCAACTTATCTTTTGCCTTCAGAGCATTTTAATAAGCATCTTCAACATAATCAATCTTCAACATACCAAGCTCATCTTGAATATTGAATCTCAAACCATTCACATATCGAGCTACCTTTTCCTTACCAAGCTCTTAGAGTCTAGACCGAATAGTAAGTTTGTAGAACTTCTCGGTATAATCTTCAATAGACAAATCTTTCTACTTCAGATTATACAACTTCTTAAACAAGTCAAGCTCATAGTCAAAAGGTATGAACTTAGCTTTTAGTTTTGTCACCATCAACCTCCACTGATTGATCTTCATTTCACCTTCATCTTATCTATCTCTTTTTAGTTCTTTCCACCAAAGAGAAACATGTCCTTTCAACTTCATCTATGCTAATCTCACCCGAAGAGGATCTTCAATTTCTTCCAGCTCAAAGAAATCTTCAAGCTCACCAATCCAATCAATCAACTTCTCGGGCTTCAAAGTACTAGAGAAAGTAGAAACTTCCATTCAGTAACTACTACTTAATCAAGCTCTAGATCTAGGCAACCAAGCAGTTTTGTCTTCACCAGATCTATCCCTTTGGTCATCACCACTAGATCTAGAAGGTTCAAAGTCTTCAGTAGCTTACTCATAACCATCTTCAGTACCAACATTTCGAGGTACACCAGTAATAACTCTCATGATCTCGATGACCATGTCATTCTTCATCAACTCCATCTCAGATCTGAAATTTGATTTCACCTTCTCTGTAATCCTAGATTCAATAGTATCACAAAGATCTGCAAGTACTCTAGGGTCCAATCTTCTCAGAGGCATCCTTAAAGATAAGAGAAACCCTCTGCAACAAACCCTACACTAACCAGCTTGTGACAATCTCCAAGTTGTATGCAAGTTAGATCTCAACCTACCACCTTGAACAAACAACTAGGGCAAGATCCACAAGTTCAGTGCCACAGATTTGCAATCTAGATCATATGATCTCTTCACCAACAAGATCAACTTCGCAAGATCAGCCTTGCTAGGTCAACCTTCGCTCCACAAGATCAACTCTCGCTCTGATACCACCTGATGTAGTCAAGGATGGTGGCTCCAGTTAAGGACAGTCCAACCCTTGCAACCAACAATCAATACAACAGAATACTCAACAACACAACAAAAGAATAATTTTTTAACTCTTATTTTCATTAACATGCCCGACTATAAGGCCTTCTGAGTTAGGGCCAATTACAATATTCAACAATAATTCTACAAGATCACACATATCTAATACAGTCTCAGCTAGTTCAACTCTAAAAAACAATCAACAACTGATGGAAACCCTAAGGTGGATCTAAACTTGAGCTTGCAATCCTCCAAGAAATCTCCTTGTCTCCAAGTGTACAAACCACTAGCTCTGCAACTACAAACTATCAGGTAACAATCTGATTTGCAAGATCTTTTCCACAACTTCACCAACTCCAGCTTTCAGAACCTCAAATCTAATTCGCTAAGTCTTCCAAGTCATGAACTCCCATTGATCTCCTCTCCCTTCCTAAACATCTACCCAAACATCCCTTAAATAATAATCATCAGCCACAAGTCGGCTGGATGAAATCATTAAATCCCCCCAACAATTATTAAATTCAATACAAGTTGGCATCAAAATAGCCTTAAGAACATTTAATTCAACATTTCAGCTTGTAACATCAACTACCAACAATAAATGCACTGAGTCGGCCCAACAAATCACATAGAACTCTAGCTGGTAAACTAGAACTACCGAGCAATAGTGAAATAACCGAGCATGCTAGGCATTTCCGAGCACCAGTGTCGACCAAGCACCACAAGCATCATCAAGTAACACTTTCACCGAGCACCAGAGGTTACCGAGTTCCTTTAGCGACCGAGCTTCCTTCAATGACCGAGACCATCGGTCAAGGCTACAACTGAGTAACATCGGCCAAATACATACCTCTATAGAAATCTACCGAGTACCCTATAATGCCCCTGCATTAGAATAATATCTCAATATTTTCATACTAATATCAAATTGTCTCTGTTTGATTCTTGAACTTGTTGATTAGAGCATCAAGGGTGTTTTAATATATCTATTGTATGTCTGAAGATGTCTACAATAGAGTTGTTTTCATAGAAATAACTGAGTTTAGGATTGGTTTTCAGATTGGTTTTCATTGAGTAACACTTTCACTGAGTGCCAGAGGTTATTGAGTTCCTTCAGAAGCTAAGCTTCCTTCAATGACTGAGACCGTCGGTCAAGGCTGCAACCGAGTAACATCAGCCAAACACATACCTTTATGCAAATCTACCGAGTACCCTAGAATGCCCCTACATCAGAATAAGATCTCAATATTTTCATACTACTATCAAATTATCTCCATTTGATTCTTGAACTTGTTGATTAGAGCATCAAGGGTGTTTTAATATTTCTATTGTATGTTCGAAGATGTCTACAATAGAGCTATTTTCATAGAAATAACTGAGTTTAGGATTGGTTTTCAGATGTGTATGAGTTAGGATATCAAATATATCTCAAACTTGTCTTTCAGTGGATGTTGATTAAAGTATTTCTTGCTCCTAGACTCTTCTAAGGGGAGGGTTAAAGTCCTTTGAATAGGTGATTGCATATTTGAGTACACGGGTGGATTGCTAAGTATGATCTAATCAATGGTGTATGATTGGTGTAAGGCATCAACATATTATAATGTATTGTCTTCTTTAATCATAGCTCTCTGCTTCAGTGATTTATTTGACTATGTTTCCCATTGGATAAGGCACTGGTCTATGAGAGACTTGGGGTATTTCAGGAGTCCATTCAACCAAAAAAACATAAATGAAATCATTTTCCCTTTTATGTTTGATAGGAGATAATAGAATTCCTTTTTAGTTTTGAGACTCATTCTATGCAAGTAGGATATTGCATAAGACTTGGTGATTCATTGAGGTACATGCTACCTATAGGAACTTCTGAAGGCTATTCCATAGTCATATACCTATAGGCTTGTTGTTTGTCACAAGAAGTTATGTGTGTGCAGATGAGGTATACTTGCATGAGTGATGTGGAGCTCAAAGTGTAGGAGGATCATTCTCTTGGTCCTTATTAATTGGCCCTTTTTCTTGTCAGATTTGGAGTGGTTATTGAGAGTCAGTGACATTAATTTGTCAATTGAATTGTAAATCTGATAGTGTGGGAAAAAGGAACCAACAAAATGGAAACTCTATTGGGGAAGGATTAAATGACAACAAGTTTAAAATGGTTGTTCCTTGATTTTATGGATTATTCCAAATTATGGTTGAAGGAATAGAGTTAGATTTAAAGCTTTTAAATCTTCTCACCAAGTGTGGGTGGCAACTTTGAGTTCTCTGTTTGATCAGTCCAGTCTCTGATAAACAATGTATAAAATCTTGGTGAAGTTTTGTGTTAGTTGGAAGGAGATACAAAAACAAGTGCAATATTTCCCTCTTCAAGGAGGTGGGGACTCTACAAAGCAAAGAACCTGATGGAACTACAAAGAGAGCTCTAGATCTGCTCTACTTCCCAATCAACAAGTTAAGTTTCAACTATAGTACTTCCAGATATTTTGATTTTCATGTGCCTTGCTTTTATGAAAATTAGATGTGAAAAATGTTTCCCTATCAAGTGTTCAGCACTATTGTAAAGGGATGTGTATTAGTGGGCAGTTCCTCATGGACGAATATATGCCCTTTTATTTTGGTGGCATTGAAGGTGCCCCTAATGTTTTTTCGACTGAGGATGGGGAAGGCTTGCCAAGATTCATGGCTGATGGATTAGTTTTAGCAAGCCAACATGTAGATGATCTCATGGATTTAGTTTGTGAAATGGATGTTGAGCATGAAGATGTTTCCATGAGGTTTCTTGTGCAGTCTCTTTCACATAGTGCAAGGGATTGGCTCTTATCCCTTCATGTTCAATCCCTTCTTGGGATGTATTAAGATCAACATTTATAGAACACTTTGATGAAGGAGCTGATATGGATGGATGTGAAGAAAAGAATGAAGATTAGATGCAATACATTAGTCTCTATTAATCCCACCATCCATGATATTGATTATGAAAATCTACTCATCAAGATTGCTACTCTCAAGAAGAAACTTGTAGAGAAAAGTGTTAAGATTTGGCAGTTAGAGGAGGACAAGAGATTGAGGGAACTGGCAGTTCTTTATGTTGATCATGAAGAGGCCAATTGTTCTTATGTTGATTCTCATTATGTAGAAAGTGTTGATTATGATGCTTACTTTGGGGTCAATGCATATGAGGATGTTGAAGATGAATCTGAAGTTGATGATATTTCCATTTGGTTTGCAGAGTTTTCTTCTTATCAATATGAGAAGGCAACTTTCTTGTCCCAGTTTGAGGATGTTTTGTGTAAAGGGAAAGAAAATGAACATGATGCAGATGATGATTCCTACATTGATTTCTTTACACAAGATGATTTAAGGCTAGAGATGTCAATCCTTGTTTCAGGTAGGGATAATGTTTGCAGCACTAGGGGTGAGGCCAATGAAGATGATAATAGAGTCCAAAGTCCATTGAGTAGTGAAAGGATTTGAGCGCTCTTGGCTGATGAATTCCAAAGGTATGCACCTAATATGGAATTTGATTTGAAGCTCCCCTTTGACATATCCTTTGATACTGATAATGAGGTGGGTGTTCAAAGTGATGAAGATGATCCATGTTTACTAGAGTTCCCCTCTTGTAGTGACTCTGCAAAAGAAGAGGTTGAAGGCCATGATAGTGTGTTTGCCTGTCATAAAGATTCCATTGATGAGAAAGTTTATTTTTCATATCCTTTTCCTTTTTTTCAAAATATGATACTGAAGGTGACAGTATTGAGGACCTTCTCTTCAATGATTGGGACAAAAATTGTTTTGATAGAAATGATGATGTAGATCAATTGTCCCACTATCACAAATTTTTTGAAAGAGACCTTCACTTGGTTCATGATCCAGTTAGTGAAGACATCATGGAGGAACCAAGTTGCTCGGTGGTTGAGGAAATTCATGAAGGTGAATCTGAGGATCCAAGCCCTTCTCAGCCAGGTATTTTTATGGTAATGCATGATGATCACTATGTTTTATATTCTGATGCATTACTAGATCAATTTTTTATTTCTAGTCATCAAGAAGAGATGGATGATGTTCCATACTTTTTGGAGTATGAACATGATAATGGATATGACTGGAAAAATATGGGTAGATTCAACTATAGCTTTATTTTTCAGCCCATGAGTATTCACATATGTTGGCAACAAGATGATCATGACACTTTCAGGTGGCAGGTTACATATGTGGATGAAAATAAAACCTTTGACTCAACAGGGTTTTGATTTTCTTTTGGTGGCCCGGTGCCACCAAGTAAAGTTTTAATCTTGTAAGATATTTGTAAATAATTTCCTTTCAGTTGTGTGTTTCCCTTTAGGTTTCCCTTGTTCGTTTGCCAATTTTTTGAGAAGGTTCCTTGTCAGTTTTTATCTTGTGGGTGGTCTACTTCCTCCAGTAATTCTGAATCTTTGTCATGCCTGCAAAAGGCATGCATCCCCAGATAGAGCCACTGTTAGCCCATTTTCCTATCATAGCCAAAATCATAAGAAAATGGTCTTATCCTTGCAAAATCTTTTGAAAATTGTCATGTCTAGCTACAAAATTATTTTGATCTGCGAAGAAGTATAAGGTTTTATAGCTTGCGAGCTTAGCCATGGATTAATCAAAATGTCACCAAGCCCCATTTAAGATTGCATGTGCTCAAGTATAAAAACTAGGTAGATATAGAAGTTTTAAGGTCTAAGAAATAGGCTTTATCCATGAATAAGGGTTTCCAAAAAATTTCTTAGTCCAAAAACCCTAGCCAAAGTCTATTTTCTCATTACCTTTTTGGTCCACTTAAATCCTTTTCTTGCACATGCTCTATTCTATTCAGCAACTTTGTGACTGAGATGTTCACCAGATCTTCAAGTTCCTAGGAGGTTAGTCATTTCATCTAGTGATCTAGTGAATGTAGTGTTCGCATATTCTCCTATTCTTGGCGGCTAAGTTCCTAACATCCAACGACCTGGTGAGCAGTCTCGGTTTCCATCAGTCACTGGATCTCCAAATGATGTGGTCAAGTATGCTGGCACTCAGAGATTAAATAGGGACCGTTCACTAGTACAAAAATGACAATATATGACTAAATAAACTACTAAAAATTGAAGATAAATGACTAATTTTGGTCATGTGACCATTAGTATTTTATTGCTGGTCATTTATCTCATGACCAAATTTATGACTAAACTATTTTAGTCATTTATTTGGTCGTTTATTTGGTCATTTATTTGGTCATTTATTTAGTCGATTATTTGGTCATTTATCTGGTCATTTATTTGGTCATTTATTTGGTCATTTATATGGTCATTTATTTGGTCCTTAATTTAGTCATATATTTAGTCATTAATTTAGTCATATTAGGGCACGATGGAATCGAACCATCATGTAATGCCCACCCTAGCATCTTCCTATGTTAGACTGACATGACTATTGCTTTGACACTTTGGATTTTATGATGGATTATGATTATTATTTAGTTAGCATTTTATGAGACATTTGAGCCTATATATTTGGTTATTGCAGTTTACTTGGAAATATTAAATGAGTTATAATTTAATGATGAATGGCTAGAAATGAACTATTAGTAAAATGTTTTACATTGATTTATGTTATGATGTTTTATTACAATCTAACCCTACTGACCCTATTATGGTTTGATGTTCACTGGTTGATGTGAGTGTAGGATGAGGAGGGGTAGTCATAGTTACTCCTACGAGAGATCCACATGATGTCGCACTCTCCCTCCTTGTTTGCCACTATCTGTTTATATTTATATATTTGTATATGCATATCAGTTGGTGATGCAGGATGTAGGTACTAGGCATCGTCTCCACCTGGCTACACAGGTCTGAGCATGTCTTCAAAATCCTTGAACTATTGATGTGTGGAGATTTAACCAAGTTACTCTCGAGGTTACCCATAGACTTAGAATTCTGTTTAGGAAGTGATCCTAGTTGGGAAGTAGAATGCAGTTTATGTTATGGACTTGATTTGATGTTGGTCTGAGTTTATGTTATGAGTTAGAAATAATCTATTTTATATGTATACTAATTATGTTATAGATATGTTATAATTGTTTGTATGTTATATAGGTGTGTGTATATGTGGGTGCACACACATATATCCATGCTTATATAAATAATAATAATTGTATGTTTTTATTAATTGTGTTAATGGTATGTTATTTATAGTCAGTAAATAAAGTGAGTTAAATAAAGTATATTTAATGAATGTATTAAATAAAAAGTAAAAATAATAATAAAAGGAAAATGCCTTTTTGTAGTAAAATTGGCTATCTATGAGGGAGTTAAATTCGAGACCTCCTAGAAGTTAGGCTACTTGTTTTCCTATTGTGCTATGTATTTTTCTTGAAAGGTATTTGTCTATTATTCTTGTTATGCTTTCATTTAAAAGATATTTTAATTAATTATATTAAAACCTTGATTAAGTCTTTATGGGAAATTATTTGGTTGTTCCTCCAAATAACTATGGAAGTTGGGGAAGTTGCTTCCCGTAAAGAAACTCCTCCAACCACATAGTTGGAGGATAAATAACTGAAGATTTTTGTGTGCGGAGAGGATGATAATTTTTGGAGGATTTGTTTTCTTTTGAGTTGTGTGTAATTGATTTCTCCAAATATTTCAATTGAAGTTTATGTGAGTTTGAGAGTCTCTGGTTGGTGAAGTCATATGTGTGAGGATTTCTTGGAATTGATTGCCAGAGGAAGATTTACAGAAGGATATCTACTCAAGGATTGAAGTTTCAAAGAGATTCTCCAGTCAAGGGAAGATGATTCTCCATAGGACATAAGGTAGGGTCTAAACTAGGAAGAATCTCCATTCTTTCTCTTTGTGTATGAATGTGTTCTCTGTGTGTTTTATTGTCTATGTAAATTTCAAAATGATTATGTTATACATATATATGTTATGCTTGTATTAGTGATTTGGCGTTTAGGATTATGTTTAAATGAAATTATTTTCCATGTTGTATGTATATGAATATTTCTACATTTGTAAGAGGCTGTAGGGTCCTTATCATTCTCCTTGTATCTCCTTTCTTATCCAGAATGTCTATGAGTTCTTCGAGGCTTTAGAACTTCTGTTTCAACCCTATAGTTTGATATCTATTTTTGCACCACCTTTCTTTGTTCAAATCTAGAATAGATTTTTTAGATAGATAGGATGGATTGATGGGCCATTTCTGAAGGGAAACTAGGATATCTCAAATGGGTCATGCCTAGATTAGGCAACCATAGTCCCCATAATGCCTAGTTTTACCCGCAAGTCAGAGTTGACAATCATGTTTTGTAGTTCCTATCAGTTTAGTGTCAACTGAGCAAGGTTGGTTTAGTGTCAACCGAGCAAGTTCAGTTTAGTGTCAACCGAGAAAAGTCAGTTAGTATCAATCAGGAAAGGTCAGTGTAGTATCAACCGAGCAAGGTCAGTGTATTCTTAACTGATGAAAACTATATGAACTGACCATACTATATTAACCGATCAAACTGTATGAATTGAGCAAACTAGTGTCACCCGACCAGACTATATCAACCGACCAGATTAGTGCTAACCGAGGGAAACATGATTTATACAAGTATAACATTTAAGTATAAGTCATTATTCATTAAGTTATACTTGTATAAATGAATTAGGTACCTTTCGGGATGATTGAGATGGGTTTCAGCTTCATAGGAGTTAAGATACAAATTCTAGATTTCTGGTTTTGTTAAAAAATTTAGACTTAGCCAAATTTCAGACATGTGAGATTTCTCTAGACTTTTGAAATAAGCTATGGAATGTTGTGTAAATGCATGTGGGAAGTTTTATGTTGTGTTTGATGAATTTCTATACATGGTTTTGATTTTAAACTTTTGTTCATACTTGGCTTTTGGTAGAGTCCATAATATAAGGTCAGGACTTGTTCGGGTGGCCTGAGTGCATTAGAGGGCTCCCTAAACCTATGACATGGATCTTTTGAAAGTACTTGATGTTTTCATGGCTTGTGTGTGTGTGGGTAGGGGACTAGGCACCCTAGGTAAGTGGCTCATCATAGGTGTTGGAACCCTAAAGTGGTTACCAGATGATCCTATGGGTGGGTAATTAAAAAGTGATAATCTAATAATGAATTTGGGAAGGAGGGAAATAAAGATAATGAAAGAAAAAATGTTAATGGCCACATAGTCCTGTTGGAGTACCGGGACCATGGGTAACTACTAGGGTGGGTCCCTATTCATAAAGTGGGGACCGGGGTTACATGGTTTGCAGGATGGATCCCAATACATAGGTTGTGTGATGACACTCACTTAGGTGGTGTCCTAGAACCTTGACCTCTATGTTATAGTATGATGATAGTTTATGTTCTTTTTGAGTCTTGGATTTCTTTATCTTTTGAGCTTTAGATTTATTAGGGCCTTGTGAGTATCTTGGTTCTATCTCCTAGCGCAGGTGGTGGAACTTCACCAGTTTCACATGGTTGGGTGGCAAAAATCTTTCGAGGTCCTATTCGTGGTTTGTGACTTGGATATGTTCATTCTATGAAGACCTTTATATTGTATCATTGTTATTGAAAATAAAGATGAAAAGATATGTTTGTAATGCCTTTGGGCCATTCATGTTCTTATTATTGTAATGAGATTTATTATCATAAAGATGTAATTGAAAAGCAAAGCCATGTAATTGGGAGGGATAATTTTAGGCTTTGTTTCAAGGGTTGTTATTTGAAGGATCAAAGCTAGAAATATATAATGTCATGTTGAAATTTTCTTTTCTATCTCTCCTCTGTTGCAATGAAAGAAAATTTTTATTATGCTAAGGTTAAAATGTAGTGGAAGGAATATTTATTGAATGTGTAGAAAGGAGAAGTGAAATTAGTATATAAAGTAAGGAATATAATTGTAAATGAAATGTTATTTTCTTAACCTATCTCTTAAAGTTCTAAAATGTGAAAGTAAAGAATGGAAATTAAATTCAATTTAGATAAGTAATGTAAATATGTTAGCAAATGAAATCATTAAGGGAACCTTAAGAAATGTAAATGTGAAGTAGTAATGATGTAATATTAGAAAAATTTTTATTAGTTGTAATTTTTGGTCATAAGACCTGATTCTTTATGGGTTCCCTGGTGGGGACATTACATTTGGTATCAGAGCCTTGGTTTCTACACTGGGAGCTTAGGGGCTATGTACATTTGAAACTCTAAACTTTTCAACACGTTGAATGCTACTTTTAAACGTGCACTTAAAACTAATATTGCACCACTCTTCCAGGATACCTCCCGTTACCTGCGGAAGAGCTAGGGACATAACTTAGTAGTCTTTCTCTAGATCTCACCCAGAGAGTTCCCATGGGGAACATTAGGGAGAAAAAAATAAAGATAACCATGGGAATGAGAGTCAAAGTAATGACTAAGAAGGAGCCCAATTTAGACAACTTATGCAACAACTTCTGCATAGACCTGACAACCTTGAAAATAGAGTCAATGTCAAAGAAGGAACTAAACTCAACATCAAGATAGGGAAAGAGAGAGAGAAGCCCTAGGAGAAGGCAAGTTAGGAAGGAATCTGAAGACATGGATACCGCTCACATGAGGGACTTGCTCAAAGTCAAGGTACCCCTCTTCTATGGCAACAAAGGTTGATCTACAATAGAAACCTAGTTGCTTGACCTTGAGAGATGTTATTTACTGCATCCTTTTAGTAGCAATGTCAAGACCAGATGCACTATTATGAATCTAAGGAAGTTTACATCTACATGGTGGTGTATGGAAGAAGACAAGCTTCAAGTCACCATCAGCACTATTTCATGGGAATTGTTCCTAGAAAGCTTTAAGGATTGGTTCATGTCTGATCAGTGGAGGCAGGGAAGGGTTGAAGAATTCCACCACCTCAAGCAAGCCAACATGTCAATGGAAGAGTATGAAAGAAAGTTCTATGAACTTAAGCCTTTCTTAGGCTTTAGAGATGATGGACCCGTACTTTTTCAACTTTTCATCAGAGGTCTTAATGACGGAATATTAGGAGAAGTAGCAGTCTTAGAACCCCAAAATCTACGGGATGCCATCACTAAGGCATACATTGTCGAAAGAAAGGTCAAAGGAAGAGGCAGCTATGCTAGTGGCCAAACATTCAATGCTAGATCAGGTTCTAAGGGGAACTTTGATCAAGGAAATTCCAACTCTAAGGACCAATGGTCAGCTTTCAAAGGTGGACAAAACTTCCCTAAGAAAAAGTTTCAGAATAATAACAAAAACAATGTTAAGTTTCAACAACCCCAAAATCAAGGGAATTATTGGACTCAACAAAGGTTTTCTCCTCCACAATCCCAAAATTCTCAAAATTTCAATAGGGGAGGTTATCAACAATCCAACGCACCTCTTGCAAAGAACTTGGGAAGAAATACTGGGTGTTATTCTTGTGGACAACAAGGACATATTGGGGCTCATTTCCCTTAATGCATGAATGTCACCAATCAGAATCAAGCAGTTTCAAAACCAAGAGTAGGAGATGTCGGTCGGTCTGACAGGGTGTTCGCTATAGTGGAACAAAGACAAGCTGATCACCAGAACACTATCCTAGAAACTTCAGGTTTGTTAAAGGGTAAAACTATTTCTATTCTCTTTGACTCAAGAGCAACTGACTCCTTCATATCTTCTTCTTTGATAGAAAAGTGTGGGCTAGTGGTAGTAGGGCAAGGAGTTAAGTTGCAGGTAGAGCTAGCCTTAGGGGCTAAAATGACCATAGATTTGTGTGTTCAAGGTTGCAACTTGGGATTAGGACCTTTTTCTACCAATGTTGATCTTAGAGTTATTCCTCTTGGATCGTATGGAGTTGTCCTAGGAATGGATTGGTTGACAACACATGAAGCTAAGATAGATTGCAGAAAAAATCTCATTCATTGCTTGGATGATTTAGGTAAGCCCAACACAATTTTTGGAATTCAACGACCTATTTCACTCTGGATGATATTGGCTATGCAACTTAAGAAATGCATGAGGAAAGGATGCCAACTTCTTGCAGTCTCAGTTAATGATTTGACAGAAGGAAGATAGTGAAATTATACTCAAGCACCCTTTGCTTCAAGAGTTTGC
This sequence comes from Chamaecyparis obtusa, assembly GCA_027943335.1. NCBI lineage: Eukaryota > Viridiplantae > Streptophyta > Pinopsida > Cupressales > Cupressaceae > Chamaecyparis > Chamaecyparis obtusa. The sequence goes on from BSBK01000092.1 coordinate 2,029,652, forward strand.
AGATGTATATCTAGTTGAGATTCTAGGAATGTCTCCCAAAAGGGATATTGGTTTCCACATAGAACTGGTGTCAGGAGTTGAGCCTATCTCTAAAGCTCCCTACCGCATGACCACTCAGGAGTTGAGTGAATTAAAAGTTCAATTAGAAGAACTCTTAGAAAAAGGATTTATCAGACCAAGTGTGTCACCTTGGAGAGCTCTGGTTATCTTTTTTAAAAAGAAGGATGGTTCACTATGGTTGTGCATTGACTATCATCAACTCAACAAAGTAACCATTAAGAATCGGTACCCTTTGCCAAGAATTGATGACCTGTTTGATTAGATGAAAGGAGCCAAGGTGTTTTCCAAGATTGATATGAAATCAGTTTATCATCAGTTAAGGATTCATGATGCTGACATTGATTGTACAACCTTTCATACTCGGTATGGACACTGAGTTTACCATAGTACCTTTTGGTCTCACAAATGCACCATCATTATTCATGAGTCTTATGAATGGGGTATTCTGAACCTTCTTGGATAAATTTGTCATAATTTTCCTAGATGATATTTTGGTGTATTCTAAGACAGTAGAAGAACATGAGAAACATCTTCAACAAGTGTTACAATGCCTTTGTGAGAATCAGTTATTTGCAAACTTGGAGAAGTGTGATTTATTTCAAACTGAAGTTAAGTATCTTGGTCATGTTTGTTGGAGATTTTCCAGCAGGTCAGTACTGACTATATGTTTGTTATTGATGATAACATATAGAAAGTAGCATGCGTGGAAGTCTTATGTAGTAAGCCTTTAGTAGATTATGTATGGACATGATATCAACATGATATCATGGCCGTAGAGGTTAACTATAAGTACAAATAGTTATATAAAAACTTGTGTCAGTAGTGTTCCTGACAGAGTTACAGGCAGTGTTCTGTGTATGGTTGTCCATACAGTTGTCTTATGGGCATGCGCCCTAGGATATATGTTGAAGATATGTTAGTGATGTTTTAGTTATGAACACATAGTCTAATGATGAATGCAAGTGAAGTTATGCAGTCGCTATTCACCAATAGCATTTTTCTATGTTTGTTTAGAAGAGCTGACAGAGATTTTATTGTTTCTTGAGTTGCGCCTATCTTTAGGATATGTGCCCTTGGATTTAAGCTTGGAGAAGTGTTATTGATGTTTGATTAAGAGCGCATAAGTTAATTCAGCTTACAAAGAAAGTTACAGCTATTTTGGTAGAGCCAATAGTGTGTGGCGTGTGTCTACAATTATTTTATTAGATAGGTCCTAGAATGAGTTGTGTGCATAATAGAGCTGATAGAACATTTGTTGGAGTTTATTATGGTTTCTCTAATATGATTTCAAGGTGGTTCTAATAGGCTGACTTGATTATATCATTTGGAGGAAAGATATTTATAGGCAGTCATTTGTGATTGCTTGAGTGTGGTTCATGGTTGATTAAGCAGAGCAGAGCAGAGCGTGTGAAGTGTTGAAGCATTAGAAGGTCTATGTGACCAAGTAGAGAATGTGTGCTATTCATTGGAACTGATCTAGATAGTGGGTCAAAGTTCAGTTCACCAAGATCTAGATATAGTGTGTAGCTATTATTTAGAAGGTTGTAGCCTTCACCCATTTCAGCAGTGAGCTCTTAGATAGTGCTTCCTCTCCTCTAACAAGGACAATTGTAAAAGACTCCTAACAGGGTCCAACCCTTAACCTGGTCTACTTTACTTAATATATTGTAAAGATACTCCTAATAGGGTAAAGGATCTTCTAGCAAGGATCATTATACACTAGTACAAAATATTAGTGGGTATCAAGTCCCACTAGGGTTTTTACCTATTTGGGTTTCCCCGTAACAAAAATATTGGCATTGTGTTCAAGTGTTCTTTCATTGAGTTTATGCTTTATGTTTAAGTATACTTAATTGGATAAAGAATTGAAACTTGTAGATAACTAATTCACACCCCCCCTCTCAGTTATCTCTTGGGACTATTCCTAACAAAGTTATCTCAAGAGAAGGTATAGTAGTTGATCCCACAAAGATACAAGCTATAGTTGAATGGCCAACCCCCACCAACATCTCAGAGGTTCATAGTTTCATGGGTTTAGCCAGATAATACAGATGCTTCATCCAAGGATTCTCTAGATTAGTTCATACCATCACTTCCTTGCAAAGGAAAGGGAAGAAGTTCATTTGGATTGAGAAATGTTTAGAATATTTTCAGATCCTAAAGGATAAGTGGACCAATGCCCCAATTTTGGCGATACCTGACCCTGCTAAAAATTTTGTAGTTTGTACTGATGCCTCCTTGGAAGGCATAGGAGCCATATTGATGCAAGAGGGAAGAGTTATTTCTTATGAGTCTAGAAAGCTTAAGGACCATGAACTTAACTATTCCAACCATGATTTGGAGTTAGTAGCTATAGTTCATGCCTTGAATCATTGGAGACACTTCTTATTGGGACATCAGTTTGAGTTACACAATGATCATCAAAGCCTTCAATACATATTTACTCAACCTAATCTCAATGCAAGTCAATGCCGATGGATGGAGTTCCTATGTGAGTATGACTTTGAGGTTAGATATATCCAAGGTAAGGAAAATGTGGTGGCAGATGCTTTAAGTAGAAGGAGACATGAGATATCCATGCTCTCCCTTTTGACTAATTTGAGAGGTCAGATTTTGTAGTCACTCTCTTCAGATACTTTGTATCAAGAAGTTAAGGCTAAAATCAAGATAGGAAGGGCCTTAGAAGGAAGGCTCTCAGTGTATTCCTTAGAGTCAGATGGACTGCTAAGACATCAAGGTAGAATTTACATCCTGCTTTTAGGTGATCTTCAAAGAGTCATCATGGTGGAAGCACACCATGCTCCCTATTCAGCTCATCTAGGTGTTAAGAAGATGTAGTCAGATGTGAGACAACTATATTTTTGGTCGGGCATGAAGAGGGATATAGATGATTTTGTGGCTAGGTGTCTGGAATGTTAGAGGGTCAAGGCCGAGCATCATCACCCAACATGCCTCCTTCAACCACATTTGATTCCTAAATGGAAATGGGATACAATATCTATGGATTTAATTATGGGACTACCAGTCACGTATCAGAGACATGATGCTATCATGGTCACTGTGGATAAGTTAACCAAGGTAGCACATTTCTTGCATATGCAGTCATCCTATACTACTACCTTAGTAGCCAGAATCTTTATGAAGGATATAGTAAGATTACATGGTGTTCCTAGAAAGGTTATCTCTAATAGAGATCCAATATTCACTTTAGAGTTTTGGACCTCTTTGCAACATGCTTTAGGGACACAGCTAAATTTTAGTTCTACATACCACCCAGAGACAGATGGTTAGATAGAGAAAGTTAATCAGGTTCTTGAGGACATGCTTAGGCTGTATGTGATGGAAAAACAAACCCATTGGGAAGATTACTTGTACCTAGTGGAGTTTTCCTACAACAATGGCTATCAAAGTTCTTTGGGGATGTCACCATTTCAGGCTCTTTATGGTCATCCTTGTCGTACCCCTCTGAGTTGGGATCTCTTATAGGATAGAGTATTACGTGGCCCCAAGATGTTACAAGATATGGAGCAATAGGTTCAAAGGATCAGAGAACATCTTTTGCTAGCTCATGATAAGTAGAAGAAGTATGCTGATGCTCATAGGATTGATAGACAATTCTTTGATGGAGATAAGGTGTTTTTGAGAGTCCACCCACGTAAGAGCCCTATCCATTATGGAAAAGGTTCTAAGTTGGCACCAAGATTTGTAGGTCCATTTGAGATCCTTGAGAGGATAGGACCAGTTGCTTACCAACTCGACCTACCACCTAGCCTTGCACATGTGCATGATGTGTTTCATGTATCCTTACTTAGACAGTATATTCCTGATTTGACTCATGTTTTGGATTGGAACAATTTATAGGTAGAGGATGGACAACTAGCTTTGAAGCCAGTACATGTACTCTAGTAGCAAACTTTGACCCTTAGGGGTCATAGCATAGAGCAGGTAAGGGTCCAATGGGACCCCAGTGATGATACCTCTACTACTTGGGAAGATGCTAGTAGACTCAGATCTACATATCTGTACTTATTTGTAGGCTTCCAGGAGTAAGCTTAATCCTAGGGGGAGAGGATGTAATGCCCACCCTAGCATCTTCCTATGTTATACTGACAGGACTATTGCTTTGACACTCTATATTTTATGATGAAATATGATTATTATTTAGTTAGCATTTTATGAGACATTTGAGCATATATATTTGTTACTGTAGTTTATTTGGAAATATTAAATGAGTTATAATTTAATGATGAATGGCTACAAATGAACTATCAGTAAAATGTTTTACATTGATTTGTGTTATGAGGTTTTATTATGATCTAACCCTACTGACCCTTTTATGGTTTGATAATCACTGGTTAATGTGAGTGTAGGATGAGGAGGGGTAGTCCTAGTTACTCCTATGGGAGATCTACACGATGTCGCACTCTCCCTCCTTGTTTGCTACTATTTATTTATATTTATATATTTCTATATTCATATCAGTTGGTGATGCAGGATGCAGGTACCAAGGATCATCTCCACCTGGCTACACAGTTCTGAGTGTGCCTTCAAAATCCTTGAACTATTGATGTGTGGAGATTTAACCAAGTTACTCTTGAGGTTACCCATGGACTTAGAATTCTTTTTAGGAAGTGATCCTAGTTGGGAAGTAGAATGCAGTTTATGTTATGGACTTGATTTGATGTTGGTCTAAGTTTATGTTGTGAGTTAGAATTAATCTATTTTATATGTATAATAATTACGTTATAAATATGTTATAATTGTTTGTATGTTATATAGGTGTGTGTATATGTGGGTGCACATGCATATATCCATGCTTATATAAATAATAATAATTGAATGTTTTCATTAATTGTGTTAATGGTATGTTATTTATAGTCAGTAAATGAAGTGAGTTAAATAAAGTATATTTAATGAATGTATTAAATAAAAAGTAATAATAATAATAATAAAAGGAAAATGCCTTTTTATAGTAAAATTGGCTATCTAGGAGGGAGTTAAACTTGAGACCTCCTACAAGTTAGGCTACTTGTTTTCCTATTGTGCTGTGTTTTTCTTGAAAGGTATTTGTCTATTATTCTTTTTATGCTTTCATTTAAAAGATAGTTTAATTAATTATATTAAAACCTTGATTAAGTCTTTACGGGAAATTATTTGGTTGTTCCTCCAACCAAATATGGAAGCTGGGAAAGTTGCTTCCTGTAAAGCAACTCCTCCAACCACATAGTTGGAGCATAAACAGTTGAAGATTTTTGTGTGTGGAGAGGATGATAATTTTTAGAGAATTTGTTTTCTTTTGAGTTGTCTGTAATTGATTTCTCTGAATATTTCAATTGGAGTTTATGTGAGTTTGAGAGTCTCTGGTTGGTGAAGTCATCTGTGTGAGGATTGCTTGTAATTGATTGCTAGAGGAAGATTTCTAGAAGGATATCTACTCAAGGATTGAAGTTTTGAAGAAATTCTCTAGTAAAGGGAAGAGGATTCTCCACAGGACCTAAGGTAGGGTCTAAATTGGGAAGATTCTTCATTGTTCCTCTTTGTGTATGAATGTGTTCTCTGTGTGTTTTATTGTCTACGAAAATTTTAGAATGATTATGTTATACATATATATGTTGTGCCTGTATTAGTGATTTGGAGTTTAGGATTATGTTTAAATGAAATTATTTTCCATGTTGTATGTATATGAATATTTCTGCATCTTTAAGAGGCTGTAGGGTCCTTAGCATTCTCCTTGTATCTCCTTTCATATCTAGTATGTCCATGAGTTCTTTGAGGCTTTATAACTTTTGATTGAACCCTACAGTTTCATATCTATTTTTGCACCACTTTTCTTCATCCAAATCTAGAATAGATTTGTTAGATAGATAGGATGGATTGATAGGCCATTTATGAAGGGAAACTAGTTGATCTCAAATGAGTCATGCCTAGATTAGGAAACCATATTACCCATAATGCCTAGTTTTACCCACAAGTTAGAGTTGAAAATCATATTCTGGAGTTCCTGTTGGTTTATTGTCAACCGAGCAAGGTTGGTTTAATGTCAACCGAGCAAGGTTGGTTTAGTGTCAACTGGCCACGGTCGGTTAGTATCAAATGAGAAAGGTCAGTGTACTATCAACCAAGCAAGGTTGGTGTAGTTTCAACCAATGAAAACTATATGAACTGACCATACTGCATGAACTAACCAAACTGCATGAACCGGGAAAACTAGTGTCAACTGAGCAGATTAGTGCTAACCGAGGGAAACAAGATTTATACAAGTATAACATTTAAGTATAAGTCACTATGCTTTAAGCTATACTTGTATAAAGGAATTAGGTACCTTCTGGGATGATTGAGATGGGTTTTAGTTTCGTAGGAGTTAAGATTCAAATTCTAGATTTCTAGTTTTGTTAAAAAATTCAGACTTAGCCAAATTTCAGACACATGAGATTTCTCTAGAATTTTGAAATAAGCTATGGAATGTTGTGTAAATTCATGTGGGAAGATTTATGTTGTGTTTAATGAATTTATATACATCATTTTTATTTTAAGCTTTTATTCATACTTGGCTTTTGGTAGAGTCTAGCTCAAATAGTCAATTTATAAAAATTGGTCTATTTTGGTAAAATAAGTCTCTAGGGCACAAATGAAGAGATTTTTCTAAAAATTTTACATTTTTGGAAAGCTCTCTATTTTTTAGCAAGGGTCTATGTTTTGCATTTCTATTTTTGTGGCCAAAATCATATCAAAAAAATCAAATCTTGTTAACTAGGTCAAATGCAACAATTTTTTTTTTTCTGATGGGTATGTTGGTATCTTTTCCTTGTAGGACCAAACTTGAATCAAAAGGTGGGCTTGATCCTCAAATTAGGCACTCAAGTTTGACAAGAAAATAGAACCAATTGATGATGATAGAGAACATCCTCCTTCTTCTTTGAGCTCCACATCACTCAGGCGGGTATTGCCTTATCTGCACACTCAAGACACCTCATGATAAACCATAGGCCTACAGATAGATTACTATGGAATAGTCTTCAAACCCCTTTAGGTATTCTATACCCCAATGAAAGCAATTCTTAATGCAATAGCCCTACTTGCATAAAATGAGTATGAAAATCAGAGACCTATACTAACAACATGAAAGAGAAAGGGTGGAACTAAAAGTAAATGATTTGAAGATGGGTTGAAGGACCCCTAAGATGTCCTAAGTCCTTGATAGACCAGTGCCTTGTCCAATGGGCCACAGAGTCAAATACCTTATTGTAATAAACAACTATGAAACAAGAAGACAATGTACTCAATGTGTTGATGCCTAACATCAATCACACGCCATGACCAAACCTCACTTTAACAACTCACTTGTGTATCCAAGTATGTTATTACCCATTCAAAGGATTTTAACCCTCCCCTTAGAAGAGACCTATAAGTAGATAATACATTGACCAACATCCACTAGAAGACAAGCATGACATATCTTTGATACCTCATCTCATACATACATGAACACTAACCCTAAACCAGTTATCTCTGCAAAGACAACTCCACTTGCAAACACATAGGCAATGCAAACAGAAAAATCAAACACCCTTGATGTATGATTAATGAATTTAGAATTCAAATGGAGATAGCTTAGTAACAGTAAGAATATACTAAATCCTCATACATAGACAAATCAATTACAATACATATCATATTCTTTGAGCCAACAAAGGAGAAAAGAGCACCCTATAAGTAGAGAAGTAGAGAAAATCTACAGGAAAAGGACCCTTCGTGGAACCACTTCTCAAAAAATTTGCAAGAGAGGGAACCCTTACAAAGTGAAACATTTCACCATTTATACCACTAGCTGCCTTGGAATCTCAAAATAATTTTGGATGCAACAAGCTTCAGATAGCTAGGGTTAGGGTTTCATCCACTAGAACAACCAAATTAGTCAAAAATTTATTACAAGGATGAAAACCCAAGTGATCAGATCCAAGAATGATCCTCACTTATGCTAAATCTCCGAAAATGTACCGAGGACCATAAATTTGTCATGCCAACCAATCCAATCATCAATCTACAACATGCCTTGAGCAAGAAACCCCACTCCTCGTTCATTTCTTGACGGTATAGTCCCCCCTCCAAATGGTCATCACACGCTGGACCACACTGCAACCACTAGCGCTACCAAACAAATCAAATCTAGCTTCAAAAAAAATTAAAACCAGTCCTTTCTCTCGCTAGAAATGTCTTAGGAAATTCAAATTTGAATTTCAACGGTCACTTCATGGCCCCAGCAGTGAATCAGCAGTCAAAATTTGAACTCAGATCAACTTTAATTCGTGGCCATTAGATCTCTCCTTTTCATGGTCCTTTATGATCTTAACTCAACCAGACACCTCAGGTTTACTTCAAATGAACATGCAACAAGGCATTTTCTGTTCACGCAATGAAAACACTAACCCAAGTTTAACCCTGCAAACTAGTGACAAAGGAAACTTACTAACCCTGGTCCTTTATTTAGCGAACTGGTGACAAAGGTTTTTGCCAGTTTGTAGAACACTGCCAATTTATCATGTGAATGAGTGAACCCTTTGAACTTTGTTAGCACTGCTAACATCATTTATCGGGACCACCAAGACCTCATACACCACCTGGGCCTGCTTTATGCCACTTGTCATTACCTCACTCACAGCTAATGCTCGGTCACCCCTGACATCGGACCCACTGACACATCCAAGAAACATGCGAGATTAATGGATGGTGCATGATCTCATGGGGTAGGAATATTCCTTGAGATCATGCACCAACCATAGATTGAAAATCCTTCTCAGTGACCCCACTGACAAGATCCTTTTCAGCAACACACCGACCAATGAGAGAATGCTGACTATGCCAACATGGTAGTGGACCCGCATCACTTTATCACTTCTAAGGAAAGTAAGATTGACGGCTAGCATAAGATCTCAAGCCTCTGACAAAACCCATGAGAACTTATGCCCATCCTCGATCTTCTGCAGATGTCAAGACCCTCTGATGCATCTGGTAACTAGGTCCCACTAACAACCTGATGTTAGATCCCAAATCAATGGCTGTCACATGATTGTGAAGGGGAAGAATATTCCTTGCGATCATATGCGACAACCACTGGATCATCAAGTGACTGACAACATGACCCCACCCTGCCGCATAAGCCAATTCAATGAATCAGGGACCCCCATGTTGCAAAGAGCTGGCAAGCGGGCCCCTTTGACTTTTCCTCCCATGCACAAGTCCTCTAACAACTTCCACCTCAAGTCCACATCAACCAACTAGAGATGAAAAAATTAGCAATATCTGGCACCCCAAAATGACCTAGCAAATCGAACCCCCCGCAATGTCTGCATAAGCACGCTGGAGAATCAGACGGTCGACGCAAGATCTCAAGGCCTCAAAAGATTCTATGAGATCATGCACCCACTATAGATTAAGAATCTATTGAGAATCAGGTCCTGCTGACAGAATATCCACTTCACTGCATTTTGACCAATGAAAAAACTACTACGTGAGCCTACTTGGCAGTGGACCCACCCGCTTGAAGAGCTTCATCATGGAAATGAATCAATGGCCATCTTAAGTTTGCAAGCCTCTGACACATCTCATGAGAAGATATGCCCACCATCAGATGGAGATGGTGTCAGAGAGCTGGGCCCAGGAAAATACAAAGCTGAAACACTAGGAAGAATTAAAGCTCATGACATAGGAAAAATTAAAACCACTGGGCGCTGGGAACTTAGGATAGATTAAAGCGCAGGCACATAGGAAGAATTAAAGGGGACCCTGCTAACACATGAAAAACCTAACTGTGAACATGGTAAAGTGCTTATTTAAATTAGCACATGTGGATTTAAAGTTTTAAGTCACCCTAAAAAGGTAATGCAAGAATAGAACATGGCCAGGGTATTTTTTATTTTTTAGACCCAACGGCTACATTTTTGAAATTTTTTGCCTTAGATTTTATGCCAGGGACCTAAAAATAATTGCAGAGACCAGAAGGAAAGGGCTAAGGCCATGAAAATTTTTCTAGGTGCTAAGAGTGGCTATAGTTGGGGATGCATGCCTCCTACAGGCATGGTAAGAAACTAGATCTCTAGAAAAAGTAGACCACCTACTGGAAAAGGGGCACAGAGATCTCAAAAACATAGGGAACAAACTAGGGAAAATAGGAAAGGAAACTATATACAAAGTGTACACATTTTTAACAAAAAGCTTGAAACCTCAAAACTTGAACTAATCTTTGACCCTATCAAAAATCTGGTTTTCATTTCTTCCTTGTTGAGGTAAACTGGATACTCTATTCCCATTTGTTTCACTAGGCAAATCAAAATCTTTATCTTCATTCCCATAGTGCAAGTAAAAATCTAAAGCATTTTCATCATCTTGCTCACTATGAAAGTAAAACTCAGCATGCTCATGAATACTATCATCAAACTGAAACTGATCCTTATCTACTGATTCATGTGTACCATCAATCTGAAATGCAAAAGTCACATACTTTATTTGATAAAAATCTTCATTCTTACCTTGACTATGCATATCCTCAAGTGTAGCTGGTGGGAGTTCCAATGAACAATCCAGTTTATACTTACACATGTCATCATCATCAAATTCTACTACATTTGAAACCTCCATGTGTTCCTCAAACAATGGATTGATAATTCCATGTAATACTCCTTTTTGCACATTATGACAAAAAATGGGTTGATAATCATCAAACTCCTCATCATATAAAGTATTAGAAAACACTTCAAACCCACTACCCATTTCATCTCCATGTAGACTTTCAGCATATGAGGAAAAATCAGAACAACATGAAGATTCACATTCAATATCACCTACCAAGCATGTAGTATCCATGATTATGCCCTTGTTATCTAAAAGAGACCCATCAGATAACACTTTGTTCAAATCTTCATGTTCATCCTCACTGATATCACATTGAATTACCAATTCTTTATCTTCAAACTTTGAGGACAAAACACCCTCAACATCTTCATACTCAAGCAGATTTGCACAATATACAAATTGAGATGCACTATTACTTTCAGATTCAAAAAATGAAAACATACCTTCACTGATAAAGGAACATTCACTTCCATCATTTCTCTCTTCCTCCCATGTAGCATCTGACTCATATGTAGACACCTCAACATCACTGCCTTCATCACTCTCACCTGAGTAACCACTTTCAACACTATGTTCCTCTGATTGTGATTGACATATCCATGAATGACATTCCTTACCTTGTGTAGCAACATCAAACTCATCATTAGAGGAAAAAATTTCAGCCTCCTCATCTATATAACACTGAGACATAGAAGCAGCAGCCTCATGCCTAGGAACACAAGCAAAATCATGCTCATAATCAAAATTACAAGAATTGACTGCAGTGGCAAATTTACAACTCAAAACACCATCACACTGCTCAATTCTACCAAGGTCTGGAGTATATCTTACTGTTGTAGCATCCTGAACACATGTCTCATCCGTAGCAAAATACTCAACAACATTTATACTTGTATCTTGATTTGACATTTCAACTTGATTACAAACTATAGTAGAAGTGTTGATACACCGATTTGGAGCTATGGTATCAACACTACATTCTTCTCTTCTTTCACATTCATTATATCGACACACACTCATGGCAAAATGACCTCTGGTCAATCCATATTTCAAATTGTTCTCAATGTCCATTACAGTTACAAATGCCTGATATAATGACCTAGGTTCTTTATCCCTCAGCAAGTAGTTCATTTTCTTACCAAATGCATCAAAGTAGACATTCATACATACTTGATCATTGGGTCTATAATTTTCAGGGATATCATTCAATACTCTAGCAAATCTGATATTGAATTGAGGGACAAGTTTATCACTCTCAATATGAATCTTTAAAAACTTATCATAGGAATCAGATATGCTCACCCTTTCTCCAAATTGCTCCATGAAGGCCGAATGCATCTCACTCCAAGATGAGATAGAACATGTTGGTAAAAAAGAGAACTAGTCTCTAGCATCACCTTCTAGAGTTTGAACAAAAAATTTCATCCATAGGTCTTCATGGCACACATCAAAATCACATATTACATCAACAAAGCATTGAACATGTTTCCTTGCTGACTGATGTTGGTCCCTATCATACTTTGGTAAATACCTCCTAATTCCATCAGGGATCTTATTAGGGAAACCAGGTATGCCATCATAAAAAAATGGTACATATCCTCTGACAAAAGAAACTCTGTGAACATCCATCACTAGCTGCAGCTCTTGCACACCCACTTGAAAACCTTCAAGACTAATGATAGGAAATGTATACTTGAAACTAATCTTCTTTTGTCACTGAACTTTTCCTACATACTTCACACCTTACTCCTTTCTTAGTGCTTGATCACTTAATTAGGAGACATTTTAGATCTTTGAGAAATACCTAAGAGTTTTGCAGCAGAAGACTTTGTTGACTGGAAGGTAGGGCAGATCTAGAGCTTATCATGCAGCTCCATTAGATTCATTGTTGTGTAGAGTCACCACCTCCTTGGAGAGGAAAGTAATGCACTTGTTCTTGTTTATTCTTCCAATCAACACAAAACTCAACCAAGTAAACATGTACTGATCAAATAGAGAAATCAGAGCCACCACTCAATACATATTGAGAAGATATTAGCAAATGCTTTATTTTATATCTGACTCTTTCCAATGGCCTCCTCAGCGGAGTCACCATTTTGTTAGTATCTTTTCCTTGCAGGACCAAACTTGAATCAAAAGGTGGGCTTGATCCTCAAATTAGGCACTCAAGTTTGACAAGAAAATAGAACCAATTGATGAGGATATAGAACATCCTCCTTCTTCTTTGAGCTCCACATCACTTAGGTGGGTATTGCTTTATCTGCACACTCAAGACACCTCATGATAAACCATAGGCCTATAGATAGATTACTATGGAATAGTCTTCAAACCCCTTTAGGTATCCTTTACCCTAATGAAATCAATTCTTAATGCAATAGCCCTACTTGCATAGAATGTGTATGAAAACCAGAGACCTATACTAACAACATGAAAGGGAAAGGGTGGAACTGAAAGTAAATGATTTGAAGATGGGTTGAAGGACCCCTGAGATGTCTCAAGTCCCTGATAGACCAGTGCCTTATCCAATGGATGACAGAGTCAAATATCTTATTGTAATAAATAGCTATGAAACAAGAAGACAATGTACTCAATGTGTTGATGCCTAACATCAATCACACACCATGACCAAACCTCACTTTAACAACCCACTTGTGTATCCAAGTATGTTATTACCCATTCAAAGGATTTTAACCCTCCCCTTAGAAGAGACCTATAAGTAGATAATACATTGACCAACATCCACTGGAAGACAAGCATGACATATCTTTGATACCTCATCTCATACATACATGAACACTAACCCTAAACCAGTTATCTTTGTGAAGACAACTCCACTTGCAAACACATAGGCAATACAAATAGAAAAATCAAACACCCTTGATGTATGATTAATGAATTTAGAATTCAAATGGAGATAACTTACTAATAGTAAGAATATATTGAATCCTCATACATAGAAAAATCAATTACAATACATATCATATTCTCTGAGCCAACAAAGGAGAAAAGAGCACCCTATAAGAAAAGAAGTAGAGAAAATCTATAGGAAAAGGACCCTTCATGGAACCACTTCTCCTCAAAAAATTTGTAGGAGAAGGAACCCTTACAAAGTGAAACATTTCACCATTTATACCACTAGCTACCTTGGAATCCCAAAATAATTTAGGATGCAACAAGCTTTGGACAGCTAGGGTTAGGGTTTCATCCACTAGAACAACCAAATTAGTCAAAAATTTATTACAAGGATGAAAACCCAAGTGATCAGATCCAAGAATGATCCTCACTTATGCTAAATCTCCAAAAATGTACCGAGGACCATAAATCTATCATGCCAACCAATCCAATCATCAATCTACAACATGCCTTGAGCAAGAAACCCCACTCCTCATTCATTTCTTGACGGTATAGTCCCCCTTGCAAATGGTCATCACACCCTGGACCACACTGCAACCACCAACGCTACCAAACAAATCAAATCTAACTTCAAAAACAATTAAAACTAGTCCTTTCTGTCACTGGAAATGTCTTAGGAAATTCAAATTTGAATTTCAACAGTCACTTCATGGCACCAACAATGAATCGGCGGTCAAAATTTGAACTCAGATCAACTTTAAGTCATGGCCATTAGATCTCTCCTTTTCACAGTCTTTTATGATCTTAACTCAACCAGACACCTTAGGTTTACTTCAAACAAACATGCGACAAGGCATTTTCTATTCGCACAATGAAAACACTAACCCAAGTTTAACCTCGTGAACTAGAAACAAAGGAAACTTACTAACCCCGGTCCTTTATTTAGCAAATTGGTGACAAAGGTTTTCGCTAGTTCGTAGAACACCACCAATTTATCATGTGAATGAGCTAACCCTTTTAACTTTGTCGGCACCGCTAACCTCATTTATCCAGACTTCCAAGACCTCAGACCCCACTTGGGCCTACTTTATGCCACTTGTCATTACGTCATTCATGGCTAATGCTCGATAACCCTTGACATAGGACCCACTGACACATCCAAGCAAGATGCGAGATCAACGGATGGTGCATGATCTCATGGGGTAGGAATATTCCTTCAGATCATGCACCGACCGTAGATTGAAAAGCCTTCTCAGTGACCCCACTGACAAGAGCCTTCTCAAAAACACACTGACCAATGAGAGAATGCTGACTGTGCCAATATGGCAGTGGATCCACATCACTTTATCACTTCTGAGGAAAGTAATATTGATGGCTAGCGTAAGATCTCAAGCCTCTGACAAAACCCATGAGAACTTACGCCCATCGTCGATCTTCTACAGATGTCAGGACCCTCTAACACATTTGGTAACTAGGTCCCACTGACAACCTGATGTTAGATCCCAAATTGACGGCTATCACATGATCACAAAGGGGAAGAATATTCCTTGCGATCATGTGACAACCACCAGATCATCAAGCGACTAACAACATGACCCCATCTTGCCGCATAAGCCAATTCAATGAATCAGGGACCACCATGTTGCAAAGAGCTGACAAGAAGGCCCCTTTGACTTTTCCTCCCATTCACAAGTCCTCTAACAACTTCCACCTCAAGTCCATGTCAACCAACCAGAGATGAATAAATCAGCAATATCTGGCACCCCAAAATGACCTGGCAAATCAGACCCCCCGCAATGTCTGCATAAGCACGCTGGAGAATCGGATGGTCAGCGCAAGATCTCAAGGCCTGAAAAGATTCTATGAGATCATGCGCCCACCATAGATTAAGAATCTACTGAGAACCGGGTCCTGCTGATAGAATATCCACTTCACTACATTTTGACCAATGAAAAAACTGCCACGTGAGCCTACCTGGCAGTGGACCCGCCCGCTTGAAGAGCCATGTCATGGAAATGAATCAATGGCCATCTTAATTTTGCAAGCCTCTGACACATCTCATGAGAAGATAAGCCCACCGTTGGATGGAGATGGTGTCAGAGAGCTGGGCCCAAGAAAATACAAAGCCGAAACACTAGGAAGAATTAAAGCTCATGACCTAGGAAAAATTAAAACCACTGGGCACTGGGAACTTAGGAAAGATTAAAGTGCAGGGACATAGGAAGAATGAAAGGGGACCTCGCCGACACATGAAAAACCTAACTGCGAACATGGTAAAGTGGTCATTTTAATTAGCACATGTGGATTTAAATTTTTAAGTCACCCTAAAAAGGTAATGCAACAATAGAATAGGGCCAGGGTTTTTTTAATTTTTTAGACCCAACGGCTACATTTTTGAAATTTTTTGCCTTAGGGTTTATGCCAGGGACCTAAAAACAATTGCAAAGACTAGAAGGAAAGGGCTAAGGCCATGAAATTTTTTCTAGGTGCTAATAGGGTATGCACTTATTTTTCACATGGTTCAATGAATGATATGAGTTGTCATTTGGATTAGGTGCTGGTTATTATTGCTCCTAATAATTGATTTTTAGATCTAAACCTAGGGTTTTCATAAGTTGAATATACGTTGCATATCTTGTTTTCTTATTTTCTTGTCAGAGAGTTTGTGGCTTGCTTGTGGGGGATTGCTTAACAAAGCTAAAAATCAGGTAAAATCTACTAAGCATGTTGCAAGGGAATTCAGGTATTCTACTACATCTAAAAACATTTCAATTTGGACATAAAATGAACATCTCACATGTCTAGCTTGAGTGCCTTTCCTACTTTCATAAATCAGACTTCAATTTTTGGGCTATAAAATGAACATAGATTTGGTTTTTGCATATCTGTTATACATAGTAAATAGGCCCTATGAACACTATTTGTGGATGATCTTGAGAGATTGAGCTTCTTTCACTTGTTTATTCATATAAAGCTCCTCTTGATGAAGGATCCCCTTGTAGGTAGGGAAGGTACTGAGAAAGTCTCACATTCTACTAGATTTGTGTGTCTTCAACTTTTGATTGATAAATTCTCTCTTCGGAGAGGTTGATAGATCATAAGAGGTTGACATCATAGATCTTTGTGAGATAATCTTGGTCTTAGCGTGTTGGATTAATCTATCTACTTTGTCTTGATGAAGTGAAGAGGTTGGGGGATTATGCTATACTTCCTTTTTGGATAGTACCAGAAACCTAGATCATTGAATCTAATCTAGTCCTCCTGTGGTATCTTTTGTGAGTCACCTTTAGAGAGGGTTAACCATAGTGTACATTCCCTTAATTGGGTCAACCACATGGATGGAACCTCAAGCGGTAATAGCCATTTTTTCCATGGTAGCAGTAGTTGCTATATAAATGTCCTTGTGGAGGAAATCTTCACAGGTGTGGTCTCTTGTTGGGCTGTCAGATCTCCCTAGTAGCTCCTGATTAATTAATTTCTCAAACTGTGTCAAAACCTCAGTGCACCTACATTGTATTTTTCCCTCTTGAGATCACAAAAGTTGCAGAGTCAGACCATTACTGCAAACCCTAGTGAGGCCAATTTTTTTTTTTTTCTCTAGGAATATGTGCGTTATTGAAAAACTTTTTGGAACATACACAATTAGCACTTCTAGGGATTAGCACAATAAGTCACTATTTCTTGTTCATGCGCAAGGTTTCTTTTGCCCTTGTTCATTGTTTTCAGATGATTTCTTGATTCCCTTGCTTGCTATTTTGCGTGCTTGATATCTTCTTGATTACTTGAGACAAACTTTTACACAGATCTTCAAAAACTGGAAAATTTTTTTTTGCAAACAAATTGGTACTGAAAATTGAAAAATTACAAATCTAAAGCAAAAATCCTTTCTAGTGTCAAAAGTCATCCTAAAATTTCAAAACTCGTATCAAAGCCAAAATCAAAGTTGTCAGAGATTGGTCAAATTTGTCAGAAATCCAAGTTTACAACCTATTTCCAGAATTTGTCAAACAAATCATTATGTCAAGAATAGAGCAGAACCTATAACGAATACATTCATTTTCCTTAAGTCGTCACTTGAGTTTGATTTAGCCTTCTGATTTATCAATTTGAGTCTTTTTCATCTTATGTCAAAACCTTGTCAAAATTATCTTCAAAATTCAATCTTTTTACTAAACAGCTAAGTATTGTGAGCTTGTGCCCACCATCTTTTGGGTGTCTACCTACACTACTATGGCACAATATCCTTCATTTACGTCCACTCTATTCTTTGATCACTTCAATCTTGACAAAGTTGCATCATTTGATCTTCTAGAATCAATTCATTCTTCATTTGTCTTCATCTTATTCTTTGGCTTCACCCAAGGTTAATGGTGGAAACCAGAGCTTCGTCACATGAGAAATCTAGAGATTTATCCCATACAATACCTTTGAATACTCTCCAAGCCCCAACTCTTGAATAACTCTACAATTCTAGTCTTTATAAAGTTGACGGTCTTGGTAATTTTGGATTGAAAACTGGTTATGTACCACCTCCATCAATTCACGGAGGTAATTAACAAACCCCACCTCAATCTAATGTAGGGAGCCCTAAAAATCCTAACATGTCTCACAAAGGGACACATTATGGGTCTCAAGGACACCAATCTCAACACAGTATGGATTGAGAACCTACACCTTCTGAAATTTTTCGATATCAAAATGATGATGACTTCAAAAGAATGATGAAACATTTCTTGAAGGAAGATAGAGAAGCATACTTTCTAGAGTTGGCTCATCAAGGAGCTAAACTTCCTCCAAACTTTAATGTGGAAGATATCATTACACATGAGGAAGAAACTCCTATCATGGCTATGATGAAACAGATGCATGCCATGCAAGTCAAACTTAACAAACTTGAGAAAGAAAAGGAACCTAAGGAGTTCTCCATGGAGGCTCTATGTCCTTTTCAATTTGATAAAGACTTGTACATGTCACCATTCCCTAAAAGAGTGGAGATACCTAAATATGATAAGTATGATAGAAAATTTAACCCTCAAGATCATGTCAGAGAATTTTGTACTCAATCTATGGAGTTTATGTACAAACCAACCTACTTAATGCATCCTTTCCCTCGGTCTCTAGGAGGAGCAGCCATTCATTGGTTCTCTAGAATGCCCCCTACTATCAAAACTTTTGAGGAGTTAATCAAACTATTCTATCAACAATACTCCTATAATATTCAACATCTAGTCACCATGATCGACATCTGTAATCTGAAACAATATCCAGGAGAACCATTCCTGACACTTCTCAAGAGGTGGAGGAAGAAATTTTCTCTATATGCTAGACCTATTCCAGAAACTGAGAAGCTGGAAATCTTCATCAACAATCTTGTTTAAGAAATCAACTACCCTTTACAAATGCAAAATCATACATCTTTTGACAAGATAGTAGATAATGCGATCAAAATTGAGAAAGTACTTGTGCAAAAAGGAGACATATCACTTCAAAAAGACAAGTATGAATCTAGATCTAGTTCTAAGGACAAGAACAAAAATTGGAACAAGAATAAATGCATTGCCACTGATGGTGTTGTTGATAATATCCATGCCCCATCTAAGGCACCTGCTTTCAATCTTACTATTGGTACCCAAGCCATCAAAGCTTCTAAAGCCAAAGACACATAGTCCAATAAAAATTCATATGATTACAAACCTTGGGCTACAGATCCTAATCACAAATTCACTCCTCTCAAAGAATCCTTGGAATCTACCATGAAAACTCTATTGGCAAACAAAATCATCTACTTTCCTGAGATGAAAGTCTTTGATCTAGAACCTAAATCAAAATGGTGGAGAGAGAATGATTTATGTGAATTCCATCACAATAAAGGTCATAAGACTAATAACTATATTCTCTTGAAGCACATTATTATAGACAAAATTGGTAATGGTGACATCATGATTGACAATCATAAGAGCAATAATGATCATACATCATTCAT
Source organism: Chamaecyparis obtusa (assembly GCA_027943335.1). NCBI lineage: Eukaryota > Viridiplantae > Streptophyta > Pinopsida > Cupressales > Cupressaceae > Chamaecyparis > Chamaecyparis obtusa. Next base: position 2,049,177 of record BSBK01000092.1, read on the forward strand.
AGAACCATTTCCTAAACATGGTAAAGAAGATTCTTCTCAACCTAATATGGGTGCTAAAGTCAATTATGCCTACTCAAGAAACAATGATGTTATCAATATGGTTGAACCATGCCTATTTGAGCATTGCAATGTCATCACAATTGTAAGAAGAGATATAGATAATCAATCAGCTAATGTAGTTCCTCAATCACAAGCTTAGGCACACCTACAAGGAAAAATACCATATTCATGAAATGTCCCTAAGGTGCCTTTCAATCTTTCATCTGCTTCTAAACAGAAGGCTACATCTAAATCTTCAAATCCTAAAGACACGAGGCTTACTTCATACAGTATTGTCCAAAAACTCTAGCACACAAATGCTAAAATCTCCATGTTTGAGTTGCTTCGGATATCTCCAGCTCATAGAGCTATTCTAGACAAAGCTCTGCTCAGATCCAATGTTCCTAATGACCTTGATTTAGACAAATTCCAGACTATGGTTGCTCATCTTACATCTCCATAGTACATTTCCTTTCAGAGGAAGATGATAACTCCTTGATTCATCTGCATAACCAGCCTTTGCATATTGAAGTCTTGATCCAAAACTGTCATGTCAAACATGTGTTGATAGATGGGGGTGCTGGCCTAAACATTTGTTCTTTCAGCTTAATTACACAATTGGGATTTTCAGAAATGGCAATTGATCCCAAGAAGAAGATAACTATCAAAGCATATGATGAGCAAGAAAGATCTTCTAAGGGAACTATTGTCCTACCTATTAGAGTAGGTCCTATCATCAGAGATACTATATGTCAAGTTCTTGATCTACCTTTGGCTTATAATATCCTCCTAGGAAGACCCTAGATACATGGCATGAAATCCATTCCCTCTACATTCCATCAGTGTTTGAAATTTCCTTATGAAGGAGTTGAGGTCATGATTCTAGCTGATCTATATACAACTTGCAATACCTTGAAAGAGAGTGCAGATAAACTTGTTCCCAATAATAGAGAATCTTCCACTAAGCAGCTAGACGTTGCTTCAACCTCCAAGATGGAACACATTGCTAAAGAGGTTAAAATCAAATAAAATGGTATGGGAGAATACACTATAGATCCAGTCTTATCTTTGACATCTCTCTCTATCTCTTCTAAGTCTTATGGACAAACTCTAAAACAATCCAAGCTTGAATTTAAAGAACCTCTTGAAGCATATAAAGGAAATTTTGTTGTAGGACAAGTATCTAAACAAGAGTTTGAAGAGGATGAAGCTGTGCTTGCATGGATATACAAAGATGAAGCTAAATCTCAAGATGTCCAAAAATTGATGCTAAAATACCGAATATCCCATCTAAGTCATATGGCCCAGGGGATAAATTGATTACAAAGATGGGATATAAAGGAAAATGACCTCTAGGACTACAGGGTAAAGGTCTTCTATCACCTCTTGATCATCATGGCTGAGAAAACAAGAATACAATAGGTCTAGGATACACAAAGAAGCCTTTCTATCTTAGCAAGAACTCCCCGCATGTTCTAGAACAAATTGAGCCTTCCATAGAAAATCAACTAGAGGGGGAAATAACTGAACAATCTGATAGTGATGATTTAGACACCAATGATGAGCTCATTCCTTATGAGCATTTTCCTAAAGAAATAAAAGACCTCCTTGAAGTTGAAGATGATCCAATAAAAAGAATTAATGTTGTAGAAACACAAGAACCTACTATAGAGAAAGAGATAGTTGCAACACAAGAACCAGCTAATCTTGAAGGCAATCAAAAAGAGGAAGGTGGTAGTTATTTTGAGATAGATTCCTATGAGTATGAATTCAAATCAAAATCTGAGGGTAACCCTTTTTGGGGTATTCATCCTGACTTTTCTCATGTTCTTAGATTTCCTAGAGGTCTAGATGAAAAAACAAAAGATGAATCAAATGACTATGAATCGGGAGTCATTCCAGAACAAGATGAACTTGTTATAGAAAAGCATGTTGATGTTATTCACCAATATGCATCTCAACCTAACGTAAGTCTAGAGTGAAATGATGAACTTATCGAGTCTGATCCACCGATGGCTGAAGTAGATTTCCACAATTACATTGAGCTTATTCACGAATTGAATGTCTTAATTTGTAATATCACCTTTGAACTTGAGCTTCAGGTTAGGACCAATGATGACATATCCATATCCATAAACACTCTTTCCCAATCTTTCACCACTTTGACTATCCAATGCCCTGACCTTCTTGACATAACATCCACCAACTTGAACCAAGGTATTTATACCTTTCCCAATGACTATGCCCTTGCTTGCTACCTAAATGCAGTTGAGCCTATGAGGAGTTCCATCAGTGAATTGAGCATTAGCATGACAGAGTCAGACATCAAATATCTTAGTTAGAAAAATAAGAATAAGAATAAAAAGAAAAGGAGTTCTGAGGGTGAAAACCACTTTGTGGCGGTCTCAGAACCTACAAAAGTAAAAATAAAAGATGTATCTGAAGGTGAAAACCTCTCTAAGGCACCTAAGGATGAGATATTTGATGTCCTTCTTAGTCATTTATAGGACAAATCTCTAGTTCTAATTGAGCCCACTCAATATATCAATTTGGGAACAGTAGAAGAACCACAGTTGATCCATGTAGCATAATCTTTATCAGAGGAAGAAAAGAAAAAATTTCCAACATTCCTAACAGAGAAGAAGATCAACTCTGCATAGAAATATTTAGATATGCCAGGGTTGGATCCTGATCTTATAATGCACCATTTATCTATAGCTCCAAATGTTAAACCTGTTAAGAAAAATTTGAGAAAAATGCATCCACATGTTGCACTCTTGGTAAAAGCTAAATTAGAGAAGCTCCTGAAAGCCGAATTTATCTGAGTTATTGATTATGGATAATGGATCTCTAATATTGTACCTATTTCTAAACCAAAAAAATCTATAAGAGAGTGCATAGATTTTAGAGATGTAAACAAAGCATGCCCTAAGGATGATTTTCCATTACCTAACATTGATATGATAGTGGACATGACTGTGGGCTTTGAATGTATTCTTTAATGGATGGTTTTTTTTGGATATAATCAAATCAAAATTGCTCTAGAGGATCAAGAGAAAATTCCTTTCACATTTGCATGGGGTACCTTCTATTGGAATGTCATGCCATTTGGGCTTAAGAATGCTGGTGCTACATATCAGAGAGCTATGACTTCTATTTTTATGACATGATGCACCGAACTATGGAGGATTATGTTGATGATACTTTAGAAAAATCTATGATTCAATCTTAACATCTAAATGACTTGAGCAAGATATTAGACAGAATGGAAAAATTTAGTCTTAGATTAAATCCTAAGAAGTGTGCTTTTGGTGTCACTTCTGGAAAGCTCTTAGGATACATAGTTTCAAAGAAGGGCATTGAAGTTGATCCAACTAAAGTAAAGGCTATAATGGAGATGCAACCTCCCAAGAACATCAGTCAAATGAGGACATTGCAAGGTAGAGTTCAATCTATCAGACACTTCATATCTTAGCTAGCAGACATATCACAACCTTTTACAAAGACATTACATAAAGGTGTGACCTTTGCATGGAGTGAGGAATGTGAAAAGAAATTTAATCATATCAAAAAATATCTATCAAATCCTCCTATCTTGATGCCTCCCATTCAAGGGAAGCCTTTGATCTTATATGTCTCCGCTACAGATACATCACTGTGGGCATTCCTTGCATAGCATGATGAGAACAAGAAGGAAAGAGCTATATACTATATCTGTAGAACATTGGTGGCATACGAAAAGAACTATTCAATGATTGAGAAAGGTTATCTAGCTGTGGTCTTTGCATCACAAAAACTGAGACATTATATGTTGGCTCATACTACACATTTAGTATCTAAGATTGATCCACTAAAGTACCTACTAAGAAAAGCTGCCCTCATGGGTAGATTAGCCAAATGGGTCATGCTCTTAAGTGAATTTGACATTGAATATGTTGAAAGAAAAGCTATTAAAGGCCAAGTTATTGTGGATCAATTAGTAGATGCACCTTTATTTGATGATACACCAATGCAAATGGAATTCCTAGATTCCTCTATCATGAATCTTTCTTCTAGAGAATGGCAATTATTCTTTGACGACTCCCATACACAGAATGGATCTAGAGCAGGCATCTTGTTTATCACTCCTCAAGGATACTCCATTCCTAAGGCATTTAGAATCAAATTTCCTTGTACAAACAATATTGCTGAATATGAAGCCCTTTTGAATGGTATGAAAATAGCAATTGAGTGGAGAGTATCAGAATTACACATTCATGGAGACTCACAACTTGTAATCCATCAAGTCAATGATGTGTACCAAACTAAAGATGAAAAGCTTGTTCCATACAAGAGAATGATAGATGATCTAAAGAATTATTTCATATCTATCACATTTGAGCAAATACCTAGAACAAATAATAAGGCTATCGATGCAATGGCAACATTATCTACTTTATTACAACAGCTTGAACATGAGCTATGCTACGAGTTCTTGGTGGAAGCACTATCTTATCCTACATATGACTCCCCTAAAACCTGCATGATTTGCACTTTTTTAGGTCATGATTCATCCAGATATAAAAACCTATTCTCCTATCTCAAAGACTGAATCATCCCCAATACCTTTAACTGTCATGAAAAGAGATAGCTTATCCACCATGCCTCCTGGTATGTCATCATTAGTCATGATCTTTACAAATGAGGTCTAGATGGTACACTCCTTAGATGTTTAGAATGGGAAGAGTCTCAACATGTGTTATAGGAAGTCCATGAGGATATATGTGGGTCACACTTGAACCATTTAACACTAGCTCAAAAACTTATTAGGGTTGGGTACTATTGGCTAGCAATGGAGAAAGAGTCTATCAATTTTGCTAAGAACTGTCAAAAGTGCCAAGTACATGGAAACTTAATTCATGCTCCAGGGAGAGATCTAATTCCCTTCACTACACAATGGCCTTTTCATCAATGGGCCTTTGATCTTATAGGAGCTATACATCCTCATTCTTCTAATGGACATACCCATATAATCACAGCTACAACTTATTTTACAAAATGGGCAGAAGTAGTCACTTCGACACAAGCAACTGGAAAACAAATATCTATGTTCATCTTGAACTGCATAATATGCTAGTATGGTATTCCACATTCCATAGTCATAGATAATGGTGGAAAATCTAAGAACAAAGACTTGGATGATTTGTGTGCCAAATTCAAGATTACACAACATTGGTCATCTATCTACTATCCTCAAGGGAATGGACAAGCAGAGGCTTCTAACAAGAATCTATTGAAAATCTTGCACCATACAGTTAATAAAATAAGAAGAGACTGGCATCTCATGATCAATCCAATTCTCTAGGCCTACAAAACAAGTATCAGAACACCCACTGGGGCTACACCTTTCACTTTAGTTTATGGGTTTGAAGCAATCCTGCCTATTGAGGTTGAAATCCCATCACTAAGAATCAGAATGCATGGTCTAGTAATTGATGATGACTATAGAGTGTCTAGGGTGCAAGAACTTGAACTAGTAGATGAGCACAAAAAAGTAGCATATGATCATCTCAAAGTATATCAAAAGAGAATTTCTAAAGGTTACAACAAGAAAGTCAGACATAGAGAATTTCAAGTTGGTGATCTAGTCTTGAGAGAGAATCCTAAAAATCAATCACATAGAGAGCACAAGGTGAAGTTTGAACCCAACTAGCTGGGTCCCTTTGTTATCACTGCTACTTTTGGCTCTGGTGCCTATCAACTCTCAATGACTGAAGGAGAACAGCTCCGAGAACCAATCAACATTCTCCATCTGAAGAAATTCTATGCCAAAGGCATTCAGTCTATGGTACAATGTCCTAAAAAAAATCTTAAAAATATGAAAAAGTCCTAAAAAAATGAACATCTTGGTGAAAACCTTGCGATGGGCACCTTGATGATTCACAAAAAAAATAAAAAATAAATATCAAAAGTACAAAAAAAAATTGGGAAAAATAAAAATACAAAAAAATGAGAAAAAGAAAAAGTGCTTCGGTGAAAACCTAGAAATAGGCGCCTTGGTAGCAAAAATAGAATCTCTGCCAAGATGGTGAAAACTTAGAAAATGGGTACCACTTGTTTCAAAATGCTCCATCTATCAGCACAATCTTGGTCTTTCCCAGCTTTTAGTCTTGCTTTAGTTGGTACATATCTCTTGGTTTGTTCCCGTATTCCTATTTTCAATAAGTCAGTCTGTACACCAATTAGCTAAAGCGTCTGTATCCTATCAATGTTCAAACTTGGGGGAAATCAAAGTCATATCCTGTGGCCTCCAATGTATCTTAGATGTATCATATCCAACTAGAGTCATTTGAAGCTTTATCCGAGTCAGTTAGTTAGTCTCCTCTCCAGAAAGGATTTTGCATCTACAACAATGCAATCAAACAAAAACATCAACACAAACTGAAAACAATGTATGATTTTTACATGCTTTTATCTCCTTGTATGCTTACTGATTCACATTAAGATTTTTGCATATTTCATTCCCATGAGCTCTTCGATGATGTCCTTTACAGGATTTAGAGAGTGATGACTGGGGGCACAATCTTTTCTTTTTTTTCTTCTTGTATGTGAAAATCTAACAACTTTGGAAATTCAAGATTGAAATGGTGTTTGACTGTAAGAGCCTCTATCTCAAATTGGATGGCCATGCGTACCTCGACCATTGATACCTGGAAAATTCAAGGAATTTTGATCTAACTATTGTCTTTTTTGAGTGAGTTCTTTCTCCTATTGTGAAATGCGATCTTACCTAAGGATGTGAACGATAAAGGGTCACTATGGGTAATTCACATTGGATTTAGAATGATCTCTTGACTGTTTGATGTGTTTGAATGCAAGGCATATTCTAGTCATCACGACATCTATGTTTTGATGCTTATACAAATTTCTATATCAAAATGGACATGATATTCAGGTCATCCTGGCGTTTGTGTCTTGGTGCTTATATCTAATCCGACATTCTGAAAATAAAATCAATATTCATATGTCCATGGTTGCCTAACCAGTGGGTGTTGTATTAATTACTGCACATACAAATTGATATTCATATGTTTATGGTTTCATAACTAGTGGGCATTGTATTGATTTATCCGGTTACCTAAAAAATTCAATGATGAGAATGACCGACACATGATCAGTGACTAGGTCCTAGGTCTTAGGTTTGCATTTCATTTTGCATATCTCTTTGCATTCTGCATGTTTGCATGGTCTCACAAATTGCTTGAACACTTAAACAATTTATTTTTTTCAATCACATCTTCGAATCTAAAAAGAGCTGAATCCTATAAGAAGGTCCATCCAATGAAATAGCAAGTACAATCAATTTTTGGGATCAAAATTGAAATCTGAGATTGTTTATATTATTCACTACTTGCATAATCAACCTTCAATCATCAAAGAAATCTAGAATTCAACTTAACTAATTATCTTACATCAAACTATCAAAATTTCAACTTGGTCAACCATGGTCAACTCATGGTCAAACCTAGTCAAACTTGGTCTCTAGGACCTCTAAATGATGCAGACCACTTCTCAAATCAATTAACATGCTTCTAAACCATTCAATGCTGACTTTTCTTGTCAGATTTCATTTTTTTATCCCGAAAGGGGCATGGTGTTGCACATCATTCAAAGTCTGTAACTCAATTATGCCAAATAAAATCTTTCTCTCAGTGATTAAGACAACAACCACATCTAGTTGTTGATTCATCTAAATTCCTCATTGCTTGGGGCAAATCTATTTCAATCTAGTATCCTAAATCTATTTTGTAAACTGTATCAGCTTTTTGTAACTATCGATTCATTAGCTTCATTTCCTTGGTTCTTCATAACTGATGGGTTTGGGATGTGATACCAATATGATTCATACAAGGACATTCAGGTCTGGAATCGGTCACTCACTTCTTCATAATCATAAGGTTCAGAATCAGGCATTTTGGCACTTTTTCGTAATCACTGGTTCATTGTTGATATAGCTAGCATCATCTTGATTCCTGGTCATTCTGGGCCTGGGTCTATTGATGTTTATATCTTCGTTCAGATAAAATGATCATAATATTATATGCAATATATTAATATATAATGATGGATATTATTATTATATTAATATACATATTTATAATATTGAATTAAACATCATTGAATTAATATTATTGTTATGCAGATAAAATAAATGAAATAATATTAATTTACATGCATAATGATATATATAATAATAATGATCTTATTATATATATCAATACAATATAAATGTATATTATCAAAATATATTCTAGTATGAATATTACCATTCATAAATATTCATACCTTACCCTGATTAATATTGAGTGAGCATTCCATATTATATCAAGTATCATGGTGAACATTATCGTTAGTTAATATACGATGCATTGTGACTGTTATGTATTAACAGTCATGATAGTATCAAGTTTACCTTATAAGTGTTCTTATCTTTATTAGTGAACTCCCTCTTAATCATAAGGTATCTTGAATTCCATTTAGAGAAGGCATTTCTCTGAACATACATTTGAATTATTTACTTCAGCAAGGGAAGCTTGCATTCTAAGTCTGTCATGATAGTTTCTTGCACTGTGACCATATTTGTCACATCTAAAACATTGCATTGAAGAGTAGTCTCTTGGTTTCTTGAACCACTGTTGACCATATGTCTTCTTGCCCTTTTTCCTTTTTGAACCAGTGATGAGAGCCTGAACATCTTCTTTAGTGGATTCCAAGACTCCTCTGGATTTCAAGTTGTACTCTTCTTGAATGCAGTCATCTTTTAGTCAATCAAATTTGGGGAGTTTGGTGCGAGCACTTACTCCCTATCTAAAGTTTTCCCATGAGATAGGGAGCCCATTTAGAGTTATCATAGATAACTCCTTATTATCATAAATGTGACTAATAGAAGAGAGTTGATTCCTTAATTCTGTTATCCTCATAAAATATGAAGTAATAGTCTCTCCATTACTCATTTTAATATTCGAGAGTTGATTTTTAAGAATAAGAATTCTGTTGGTGTTGTTTATTTGAAACATGTTTTCTAGGGCTTTGAACATGTCATAAGAAGAGTCCAACTTTGTGATGACAGGTAGTAAATGATTTTTCACTCCATCTACTAATAATTCCATTGCTCTAATATTGTCCTTTTCCCAATTATTTTTCTCATCATTTTCATTAGATTGAGGAGGTTTCCCTATTATTGACTTCAAGTCATTCTTCCTTAATACTAACATCATTCGAAGTTTCCATGATTCAAAATCAGAGGCACCTTCAAGTCAGTCTTCTAGTCTCATTCCATTTGCCATTTTGAGATTTTAAAAAATAAAAAAATTGATATTGATCTTCCTTTAATCTGTTCAGATCTTCCTTCAAGTGGTTAGACTTCAATGAAGGAACTTGGCTCTGATACCATGTTAAATAATATGAGATCAGAAGATAAGATATAAACTGAATATATGTAGTAGATTTCAATTGCCTTGGTGATTGATTGAATCTACATATTTGAATATCTATATATATTGAACTAGAAAATAAGAAAGGACATGATTGTTCACATTAATGAAGTGGTGTGACTGTTCATAACAATTTTTAGTTGTTCCCTTCATTATCATTTTAGTCATTAATTGGACTTTGTCTTGGTAATTATTTGTATGCGCTGGTATCTATACAGTATTAATGACTAACCATTGGATGAGCCCATTCCTTTCATGGAACGATAAAAGGAATGGGCTCATCCAATGGTTAGTCATTAATACTGTATAGATACCAGCACATACAAATAATTACTAAGACAAAGTCCAATTAATGACTAAAATGATAATGAAGGGAACAACTGAAAATTCTTATCAACAGTCATGTCACTTCATTAATGTGAACAGTCATGTCATTTCTTATTTGCTAGTTCAATATATATAGATATTGAAATATGTAGATTCAATCAATCACCAAGGCAATTGCAATCTACTACATATATTCAGTTTATATCTTATCTTCTGATCTCATATTATTTAACAGGGTTGATATCTTTCCAATCTTTAATCTTTCAAATTAGTTTCATACGTATATCAAAACACAGACTATTCTTTGAACCACTGCGCTTTGCACAGTGATTCAAAGAGGGGCAAAATGTAGTATCCCAAAAATGGGCTATAGGTTCATTAACCTCCTACATCTTCAATTCGAATGAAATCGACATCGAAGTCCTAACCTAAGGCACATTTGCACATTATCAAAATCCTAATTGATTTTATCTTAATTCTGCATCAGAGAATATTCTTTGAAATATTCCTATTTTATCCTAATTTAATTATCTTTAATTTAATTATTATTTAGCGATGAATCCTATTTATCCTAAAGTTTGATTAATTGAATATTCTGAATATTTAATTAATTAGATTAATACTGCCACTTAATTATTTAATTAGATTTAATTCTATTTATTCCTAATTATATTATTTAATTTTGACAATAAATCAAATCTCCTACAAATAATTGATTAAATATTTATTTAATTGATTAAATCCAAGTTGTCAATATTTAATAATATAGTTTTGAATAAAAGTTTGATTAAAATAATTGATTAACCTACAAATCAATTATTTTTAAATTTAAAATCAGTTAAGTTGAAGACAAATCACTTTATTTATTTAATTAATTCATGATTATTTGTGAACATTCAAAGAGCAGTTAAACTTTAAACTAGAAAATCAATTCAAGTTGTTATCTTTTCGAAACTCAACATCTATTTTGAGTTCAAAGTTGATCTAAACTTCTGATTTGAGTTAAAAAGTTTTTCTTGCATGATTTTGCATGATTATGTGAGTTAATCTTCTATGATTTCTTGTTAACTCAAAAATCAACCTGAGTTCATAAAGAGTGATTTATGACTTTTTCCATGCACCCTCAAGCCCTGGATTTCTATAAAATCAAAGCTCAGCTCTTTACAAATCATCCACAGAATTTGCATACTTAATCTAGCAAATTGACATCAAAGGAATCATCAAGCTTCTTGTGAATCAGTGTTTTGTGAGATCAATAATGTTTTCAGTTCATTCTAGTTTCATATTTCATATCATTGTTAGCTTAATTTGCATATCATTTCAATCCATTTAGATTAATTTATTATCAATTTTTCTCATCTTATTGCATCAAAAATAAATAAATAAATAGATTAATTTGCATTCATATTTTATTGCTTTCATCATTTAAATCCTTCGTTTAGGTGTTGCATTGTCATTGATCTCAGTCTAATCTAAGAATACCATACTCGCACCTACTAGAAGGCATTAAATCGCCTGGTTAGCTATATTGTTCTTATTTGCATATTTTGATTTTTGCTAACCTCTAATTTTTTACTAAAGTGTTGTGTTCATAGCTAGGTACAAAATTCCCACACACAAGAAGCACGTATTTACAGAAGGGTGTCTCTTTCTAGAAAGAAAACAATAATTATAGACTATCACCTCTCTTGGAGAAATCAATTCATTTCACAAGAAGATGTAAGCATTGTTCAATGATATAAGAGTGCAAATTTTACATTGTGGGGGGAGTAATAACCAATGTTACATACCCACTTGAACCATCCTTAGTGGGGAGATGATTCAAAGGGGAGATGTCTTTCAAAAAATCTAAGAAGGTTTTTTCTAATTTGATGTATATGGACCTTCATTGAAGCAACTTGTATCAAGGATGTTGATGTGCAGATAAGTATTTATTATCCTTGAGTATTACTTTATCTACTCATTATAATCTCTCTTATTTGTATTTTTGTACGTACTATAAGAGCTGTTTGCCTTGATCTTTTCCAAAAATGCTCTTCCAAGAAAAAGAATATAGATATCAAATTCAAAGGGAGTCTGACATTTCAAAGAAGACAAGAGGTTGATAATAGAACTTGAGCTTTAGAGGGAGTAGATAGAGGATATGGTTCAATCAACTTTTGATATTCTCGGTCATATTGATTCAAAGGGAGTAGCCCATGTTAAGATAGATTCTCCAGTGATCAAAGAAACTATAACAGTCAGAGGACTATGAATCATGAATGCCTTTTAGACCCTGTGTAAATCATGAGGAAGTGATGACTTCAAAATAATTATCAATTTTATTTGTTAAAATTATTGGAAGGTGACAATCTTACAATAACTTTATCTTCTATCATTATAGACATCTTATGATGGCTGAAACAGATCATGATAGATGGTATCTTGCATAGTGGATTGAGTTCCTTAAACATGCCATGATCTTCTATTGTGATAGACATCTTATGATGGTTAAAATAGATCATGATAGATGATATGTATGTTCTTATGGTAAGTGCACATTACCTATGTACATTTGTTGAGTACTTGGTTGACATCATGAGACTAATGTTGGTAGGCCACTACTCTGAGCACTTGGTGAATATCATGCGACTTGATATTTTGCAGGCCAATGCTCCTTATATCATGAGATGATACCTTTATAAACTTTTGAGTACTTGGTGGACATCATGAGACTTGATTTTGGTAGACCATTACTCTGAGAAATTGGTGAATATCATGAGACTTGATATTATGTGGCCAATGCTCTCAATATCATGAGATGATATTCTTATGAATCTATGAGTTATAGTGAATATCATGCAACTTGATATTCCTAGTCAAACCATGTCTCTGATATCATAGTAAATGATATCTTCTGATCTTAATCATGTGTTTAATCTTCCATGGCTAAGGAGTGTTGATGTTTTGTAGTTTCAGTTGGATAAACACTATGAGTCAATACTAGTGAAGATATGTATATATATAGTATATATGACATGTATATATATACTTAAATATATAAATAAATATTATTATTATGTAAATATTAGAGAAATTAATATAATACTCGAGATATTATATATATATAATCATAATTGTCATTATATTAATTACATAATAATGAATAGACATGTCCCATGAAGGGACATATCTCTTCTTGGCTCATTCTCAATATAAATGAAAGAGATTATTGCATTTGGAAAATACACTGTACAAGCAGTGCTGTTACATTTGCAACGATCCTAAAAATCTTAACATTGGCCATAAATGCAAGATAGTGTTGTGCATATAATAATTTTTGGACTAAAGTTAAAAATGGCATAGGTGAGTTTGCAACTACAAGTATTAAGTTATATGATAGTTATTGACTTCAACCAATGACTAACTGTTTATATTAACTCTTAGCATAGCTCTATCTTGCTGAAATAAGATTTAAGTTATTTTGATAGCTAAGTTACCCTATTTTCTTAATGCCTACAAAAGAAATCAAAGACATTAGAAAGTTTATTTCATAGTGATCAATAATAGTTTTTATACTACAAAAGAAAAGTTGAGAAACTAACTATTGCTCAATTATTCAATATTAGAGAAAGATAGCGCTTGAATGATTAAATCCCTATGTAGAAACTGAGTAGAAAATAGAGGATGGAATATTAATACAATAAAATTAAATTAGTTATAGAAAGATAAAATAATAATTAAGCTAGGGAAGAATCAACAGAAAAACACAATCTTTGTTTGCACATTATCAGATGCTTAAACAATAGAAATACAAATCAGGAGATAATAACTTAGGAAGAATGAATATGATTTGAAAAGTTGCAGAGCTTGTTATTTCATATTCATACTGATAACTATGTAAATCAAAGATTTTTTGAGTGATTATCCAAAAAAATTGTAAGTTTGGTATGCTTGAAATTTTAAACAAATAGAGAGCAGAGTTATCAAATTCTGATAAGGACATCTTGTGAGAAATTATGAGAAATCATACATATTATAGAATTGTTCCTTGGTGATAAACTCTAACATAGTCAAACCTAGGTTTGAAAATAGTTATTTTCAACACAAATGAGTTAGGAAGTGATTGTAAATATAAATATACAAAGGTGTGATACGTGATGATCTTCAAGTACACATATGTATTTAATTCATATGGACATGTGGAAATATAAAGAACTGGTCATATATGTGATTTTCTCTCAGTTGGGCCAATAGGAAAAAGATCTAAATTATCTAACTTATAATGTTTTTGGTCTTGTAATAGAAAAGAGGTTGGTTATTGTAAGAAACATTTATTTAGTGTGAATAGAGTAGTTTGTCTAGATTGTGTCAACTTAAGTTAAGACAGGAGTGTTGGACAAATAACCCATGATTCTATTTAAGGATCTATCTATTCTATAAAAAAGTTTTGGCCAAAGTGATGCAAAAACTACATGCATTGTCAATCCATGGTACTTGATAGTCTACATAATAACCAATTTTTATACATGGCTAGAAGAAATACAGGGTTGTGTGATAAGTTGCAAGTGGAAAAGACAATATCTCACACTCGGTAAGCATGGTATAGTCGTAAAGATTTTTATCTCCTACCTTTTGAAGTGAGTTTTGTTCCCTTACAACATGTAGAATCAAATACTTAGTATTCCAAGATGAAATACCTAATTCCCAACTCTCTCTTGAATAAAGACACTTCTTATGCTTAAACTACAATGAAAGATTATAAGGTGACTTCAAGGTTCCTTCTCAAATGTGAATACTGAGTGATATTAATGTGATTTGCTGGTATCATGAGGAGACTTACACTATTCACTAAGATTTGTCAACTTGATTCAATTGATATGGCTTCACAATGTGCAATGAAAATATACTTTTGACTTCCAACTTATGAAATGCAGCTTAAACTTGCGAATCTAAACTTCTACTTCTATCTAAAGATGCAAGAAAGAGTGAATACCCTTGGAATCTATGAGATGTAGTCTTGTCATAGACTTCACTCACCTAGTGCAAGTGATTTTCAAATCAATATTGTTTCCTTAATCCCATATATGGATGAAAATCAAAAATCAAGTATGGATTGAAGTTAAGTGCATTCAAATGTCATTCAACCACACAAGAAAAGACTCACAATCAGTAAGTAGCTAGTGGTTTGGACTATGATCGAGTCAAGAAAGGATGAATTTTGAATCACTCTTATCCAACTATATTACTCAAAAAAAATCTAACTTAACTTGAAATCAAATCTATTCTAAGTGAGGAATGTAGATCACTATGCAATACTTCCAATAGGATCATAATTATTCACCATGTAAGACACAATGAATAGTAGAGAAAATTTGGCAGTATTTTAGCAATAATTCTCCAACAATTCTCTCTTACAAATGATGGGAGAAAGCCTTATATAGGGGCTCAATTAAAATGAATGACCAAGATTAAACAAAATAAATGACCCAAATTAGTCCATTACAAACCCTAATTAGGGTTTCCACCACTATCATCCAATGATATCAAAGCATCACCATGTGGGCCAATAGAAAAAATAAAATGCTTTTAGAGAGCCAATGCTAAATGAGTTAGATATAGACTACTAATCAAAAGGCACCAAGAAATGGGTCAATAAAAACTAATCACCTAATTATCCACCAATGAGAAAATTATAAGCCACATAGGCTTACATCAAATCTTCCTTTAGAAGATGATTTCCTCTTATCTTTTCTCTTTTTGCAAATTCAATGACCCTAGACAAAATATTATTAAGCCCATCCATTGGAGGACTAGGCACCCTTTGTATCTTCCAATCAACAATATCTAACTTGGTAGTACTTGTGGCAAGGATTCTTCCCCAATTAGGAATATTGTCTTGCCCAAAGGCTATGAAGGCCTTGAATGCTGCAACTCTTCTCAATTTCTCCCTCGTGAAAATGGTGCAATCTTCAAAGTGGAGAGCCCTCATTCTTTCCCTTAATA